>SMDT01002295.1:0-44460 GCA_005392925.1 Aquilaria sinensis
ACACATAGAGCTATTTGGATCATTAGAGTGCATGGGCTAATAATTTGGGTTTTGGTTTCACAATAATTTCGTATTAATAATGGGCCCAATAGTTGAGCCATTATTAAGCCCGAAATTAAAGCCTAATTGGATTAGGGCTTTGAAACCCATTAGGCCTGGAAGTTGAGTCTCACTATAAATACAACTTCTTAGTGAGAAATTCGTAGGTCTCCTTGCCCTAGCCTCCCAAAAGGACAGCCGCACTCTTCTCTTGCAATTCCTTGGAGGACGCAAGCTAGCACTGCGAGCGCAAGAGAAACGCATCTGCCGGGACGTGGTGGAAGCGTGGTGATCCCGAGAGGCTCGTGTGGATACCATTGAGAGCCTGAACACGTCAACTGTTCAGGTTTTGTGATTCGACTCTACAGTTAAGTGAGAAATCTCAACCGAAAATTAGGTATGAAAATTTTTGAACACCCAGTTTGCCCCGTTTCACTTGGATCCAGAAGGGTTTCGGTTAAATTCTGCTGCGCATGTTTGGCTCCCGAAACCCATCAGTGGTATCAGAGCTACTGGTGATGAAACCCTAAATCGGGATTGAGTGTTGAATCGCATGATGTTATGTGTTCGGTTGCTTTTCGGCCATGATTAATTAGATTGATTCATGATGCATGAAACCGGGACTCGTAATGAGCATATGACATATATGAAGAAACGACACTAATTGGTTAATGAGATTAACCTGAAATTGAATAGTTGGAGATACCGATATGGATTAGGATTCTTGCAATAGTTGCAAAAACCTTAACTTTGTTCAGATTCGGCCTGTTCGGGCACCGAAAGTAAGGTATTTTTGGTAGCTCGAATAAAGAAGTCTCAGGTGCTTACTTGCTCGAAATAGAAGATTTCGGGCAAAGAAATTGCAAGATAATTTTTTGCGCCGGGGGGACGCTGCCCCCCACGCAACCCATAAGGGCGGCTCCCCTTGACCCTGTCCGCTGACCGGTCAGTGGAACCACAGCCCATTGACCGGCCAGCGTTGACTGGCCAGCGGGACTGCCGTATGCGAAGTGCCACATAAATAAAAACTGGTTAATCAACGCGCAAAAATTGGCATGCATCTTTGTTGAATGAGATTTGACATGATATGCTGATTGGTGTTTGAAGCATGGTGCATGGTTATAGCCCTTTGATTGGTTGTACTTGTAAATATGGCCTGTGAGTCGTGCCTTTTCTTATCACTCTCATTGTACATTCTCTTCTCACCTTACTCCCCTCGAATGTAACTCGAGGTTTCTATTATTGATGTAATGGTACATTATGGGATCATCCAAGGTGGTATGTCCAAGGAGGTGACAACAAAAGGGCAACCAAGAAAGGAAGAGAAGGAGCTTGTGAAGACCCTTTTCTTTTCTTAGGCTTTTATGATATTCTAATTGGCTTTAGAATATCGCATAGTTTGGGCTATAACCATGTCACGTTTAATTTTTTGTAAGCATGAGATGCATGTTTTATATTTGTATGTGATGCATGTATAAGACAACCGGAGATAACAAATTGGTGAGATCAAAAGAAAAATCCCTCAAACAAATATTAAGTCATTAAATGTGATGCCTTCCAAATGTTGGCACTCGTCAAGACTTTGATCAACATTAGGTGGGTTTGCCAAAGCAAAGCACCTATGTTCATCTTGGTAAGGCGCGATGGGATAATAGTGATATCCAAACTGCTAACTTTGGGTTCGACTTAACTAAGTCATCCTAATAGGATTAGGGACTTAGAGGCATAGAGTTGGGCTTAAGTTCATGAGATGAGCTTGGACAAGTGTTGTTCACCCAACTATCCAAGAGTTGCATAAGATGCAATTGGCAAGGAGTTGCCTACCTAAATAGCTGTAACTTGAGAGAAAAGCCAAAGCTGACTCAGGTTGTAGTCAAATATGGATCTTGGCCCACTAGAATACCTTAGCACCGAGGTGTTCCGAAATAATATCGAGGGTTATTATTTTGAGGAAAATAGTGGGAGTATCGTTTAATAAAAGTCCTTATTAAATGAATTAAAATACATGACTCTTACACTGCATATTTACTATTGTAGATAACCATGGCACAAAACACATCGACACTTTCGTTGCGATCGATCCTTGAGAAGGAAAAACTGAATGGGACCAACTTTCTCAAATGGTACCGAAACTTGAGGATAGTCCTCAAACAAGAGAGAAAGGCTTATGTCCTAGAGCAGCCCATTCCGAATGAGCCTGCTGCCACTGCTCCAAGAGCTGAAAGGGATGCTCACAAGAGGCATTCTGATGATGCTTTGGATGTTGCATGCCTCATGCTTATTACCATGGAATCTGAGCTTTAGAAGCAACATGAGAACATGGGGGCGTTTGATATGATTGAACATCTCAAAATGCTTTTCCAAGAGCAAGCTAGGCATGAGAGGTTTGAGACCTCTAAGGCATTGTTTCAGTGCAAGATGTCTGAGGGAAGTCCCGTGGGTCCTCATGTGCTCAAGATGATTGGGTACATTGAAAATCTTGAGAATTTGGGATTTGCTCTTCAGAAAGAATTGGCTATTGATGTAGTATTGCAATCGTTGCCTGAAAGCTACAGTCAGTTCGTCATGAACTATAACATGAACGACCTTGACAAGTCCCTCCCTGAATTGCTCAACATGTTGAGAACTGCTGAGCAAAACCTTAAGAAGGCTAAGCCCATTTTGATGGTTCAAAAGGGCAAGGGAAAAGGAAAAGCCAACAAGAAGAAGGATAAAGCTAATGGAAAGTCCAATGCTAGTTCTTCTTCAGCTGCACTGAAACCAAAGGGTGGTGTGGCAAAGGAAGGGGAGTGCTTCCATTGTAAGCAACTTGGACACTGGAAGCGCAACTGCAAGCTCTATCTTGAAGAACTTGCTAAGGAAAAGGGAAGTAAGACTTCCACTTCAGGTATTTTTGTTATAGAGGCTAACTTTTCTACTTCCTCATCTTGGGTATTGGATACTGGATGTGGATCTCACATTTGTGCAAATGTGCAGGATCTAAGTAGAAGTAGAAGATTGGCCCGAGGTGAAGTGGACCTACGTGTTGGAAATGGAGCAAGGGTTGCTGCCTTAGCCGTAGGGACTTATGTTCTCACTTTACCTAGTGGATTAGTTTTAGAATTAGACAACTGCTACTTTGTGCCTACTATTAGTAGAAATTTGATTTCTGTTTCTTGTTTGGACAAGAAAGGTTTTTCATTTTATAATATAAGGACAAATGTTGTTCTATTTATTTGAATGAAATCTTTTATGGTAGTGCTCAACTTAGCAATGGGTTGTATGTTCTAGACCTCGAAGATCCAATCTATAATGTGAATACCAAGAAGGTCAGATTAAATGATTCGAACCCGACCTATCTCTGGCACTGTCACTTGGGCCATATAAATGAGACCCGCATATCCAAGCTCCATAAGGATGGACTCTTGGACTCATTTGATTTTGAATCATATGAGACATGTGAGTCATGTTTGTTGGGCAAGATGACCAAAGCCCCATTCACAGGGCAAAGTGAAAGGGCTAATGACTTACTAGGACTCATACATAGTGATGTATGTGGCCCTATGTCTACACAAGCTAGAGGAGGTTTCCAATACTTCATTACTTTCACTGATGACTTCAGCAGATATGGCTATGTGTATCTTATGAGACACAAGTCAGAATCCTTTGAAAAGTTCAAAGAATTCAAGAATGAAGTAGAGAATCAACTCGGGAAGAGTATCAAAGTGCTTCGATCAGATCGAGGTAGAGAGTACTTGGATCGAGAATTCCTTGACTATCTGAAGGAGTGTGGTATAGTATCACAACTCACTCCACCAGGTACACCTCAATGGAATGGTGTATCTGAAAGGAGAAATCGAACTTTGTTAGACATGGTTCGCTCTATGATGAGTCAAGCTGACCTTCCAAACTCCTTTTGGGGACATGCTTTAGAGACAACCGCTTTTACACTAAACCGAGTTCCATCTAAATTGGTTCAAAAGACACCATATGAGATATGGAGTGGGAGGTGTCCTAATTTATCTTTTATGAAGATTTGGGGCTGTGATGCTTATGTGAAACGTCAATCCTCTGACAAACTAGGGCCCAAATCTCAAAAATGCCTTTTTGTTGGGTATCCTAAAGAAATAAAGGGTTACGATTTCTACAATCCTTCTGAGCAAAAAGTGTTTGTTGCTTGAACTGGTGTCTGTTTAGAAAAATAGTTTATTTCTAAAGAAACTAGTGGGAGGAAAGTAGAACTTGAAGAAATTCAAGAACAACAAGGAGACATCGAACCTGAAATGAAACCTCAACAGACGCCACAAGATGTTGTGGTTCAAGAGTTTGTTCCTGTAACACAGAGCCCACGTAGGTCTGGTAGGATTCGGCGTGAGCCTGAGAGATATGGATTTCTCATGACTCACACTGGTGATGTGATGCTCATGGATCTGGATGAGCCCACAACCTACTAACAAGCTATGTTGGGGCCTGACTCTGAGAAGTGGCTAGTGGCTATGAAATCCGAGATGGAATCCATGTATGAAAACCAAGTATGGACTTTGGTTGACCCACCTGAAGGGGTAAAACCCATAGGGTGCAAATGGGTTTTCAAGAAGAAAACTGACATGGATGGTAATGTGATTACCTTTAAGGGACGATTGGTTGCAAAAGGTTTCAAGCAAATTCATGGTATTGACTATAATGAAACTTTTTCACCAGTTGCTATGCTTAAATCCATCCGAATTTTGTTTGCTATTGCTGCACACTATGATTATGAGATATGGCAAATGGATGTCAAAACTGCATTCCTAAATGGAAAGCTACTTGAGGATGTGTACATGACACAACCTGAGGGTTTTGTCACTCCTGAGAATGCCAATAAAGTGTGCAAGTTGCAAAGGTCCATTTATGGATGATAGCTAAGATGCTGATCACCCTCTGGAGGCACGGGTTCAGGCGAAACACCAACCTCGGAATAGAAATCGACCACCACAGAAGGAAGGATGTTCAACCTCAGGAAATCCAGTCTCGGAGTTTCTCTGTGCCGGGAAGCGACAATGTCGATCTCGGGGGACGAACAAGCTATCCCCAGAAGTGGTGGTGTCTCCGGGAAAGGTCACATTCGGGAGGTAAATTCTTGCAATATCAAAAGTGACCTCGGAAGACAAGTTCTCCGAAAAGGTCTCTTCTACCGAAGGAGACCTCGGGTGTACGACAGGAGCATTTATGGAGCATTTAAGGAGCGTCTGACGTATCCCCGATAATCCGCCTCCAGCCGTGTCTTGACATGCCGCCTACAGGCACACCCAGCACGCCACTCTCGGGTCATCTCAGAGCCTTAGCCTGGTAGTGATGGGTTTCGGGAGCCAAACAGCGCAGCGGAATTTAACCGAAACCCTCCAGGATCCAAGTAAAACGGGGTAAACTGGGTGTTCGAAAACTTTCATACCTAATTTTCAATTGAGATCTCTCACTCAACTGTAGAGTCGAATCACAAAACCTGAACAGTTGACGTGTTCAGGCTCTCTATGGTATCCACATAAGCCTCTCGGGATCACCACGCTTCCACCACGTCCCGGCAGAGGCATTTCTTTTACGCTCGCAGTGCTAGCTTGCGTCCTCCAAGGAATTGCAAGAGAAGAGTGTGCTGTCCTTTTTGGAGGCTAGGGCAAGGAGACTTGTGAATTTCTCACTTAAAAGTTGTTTTTATAGTGAGACTCAACTTCCAGGCCTATTGGGTTTCAAAGCCCTAATCCAATTAGGATTTAATTTCGGGCTTAATAATGGTTCAACTCTTTGGCCCATTATTAATATGAAATTAAAGTGAAACCATAACCCAAATAATTAGCCCATGCACTCTAATGATCCAAATAGCTCTATGTGTGCGCCCCAATAGGCTCTTGCCATGTTGGCAATGATCATAAATCACATTTATGATCATAATCAATGAACGGTGTCTACCAACACATCATTGCTACCCAAGTGACAAGATTGTCGGTGATTTGACTAAACATTTATGATCATTATTGATATATGCCATTGTCCCTTTGTCCAAGATATCAAGACTAAGCACGAGACATGGAATGTGTCACTCTCGTATAGCCCAATCTTTGGTTTCTTGATTACCGAGTAGACAACTTAAACTGATGACATTGATATCATATATCAACTCATCTGAACATGGCCATGCATTTTCTAAGTCTCACTTTATCAAGGGGCCCGAAGATATCACTCCCGTTACATAGGAGGGACAAATCCCATCTTGATCATACAAATCCCTCCGCATGATATGTGACATACCCAATGACCTCCTTCAAGTTCACTCAGTTACGAGCAACAAAGGAAAGTATCAAAGTATGTGACTCATATGTAGGGAACCTTGATGATCTTAGGTCGAAGGACTACATATACCATTATGAGAATCACTTATGACACTCATATAACGATCCAGAGTGTGTTCTCATGGTGGGTCGGTCCAGTACACAAGTTCTCCAACTTGTACCCATATGTAGACTACATATCTCATATTAGTCTCCACATATGCTAGTTGTTATATATTATTGCAACCCGCTCCACAATAATACTAGACCAGGGACGTTTAAGAATATCACTATTCTAGGGTTACGATTATGTTTGTTAAGTTACGCAGAAATAAAACAACAAACGTAATTGATGGATTAATGCCCTAATAAAATATCATGACTCAATGTGAAAAAAATACAATCATCTCCTGATTGGCTTTTGAGCACAACACTAACAGGTAGCACATGTCGACTAGGAGTCCTCTATTGCCCAAAAGACGTGGAACGCATCTTGCCGAACACGTGTCATGATCTGGCCCGACCAACCGAGAAGGACTATTACTATTCATCCCTCTATAAATACTTGGTAATTATTCCATGTAAAAGGAGGACATTAATGGGAGATAAGATACATCTCTGCTCTTTAATCGTCTCATTATCTCAAAAAATACTGACTTGGGCGTCAGAGGCTCCTCCCCGGAAAAGCACTCCGGGGACCTCCTAACCCTTGCTTCCTGTCATTTTCAGGCGATATTCTCAAAGTACGTTCATCCCGGGCCTTCCACCATTTCTACAAGCTCCTGCCGCCTTCACCATGACACACGAAGAAGATGCTGAAGGGCATCAATGGACTGAAGCAAGCTTCTCAAAGTTGGAATCTTCATTTTGATGAAGCAATCAAAGAGTTTGGTTTTATCAAAAATAAAGATGAACCTTGTGTCTACAAGAAGGTTAGTAAGAGTGCTATTGTCTTCTTAGTTTTGTATGTAGATGACATACTAGTCATCGGGAATGACATTCCTGAGCTACAGTCTGTGAAGACTTGGCTGGGGAAATGTTTCTCTATGAAGGACTTGGGTGAAGCAGCCTATGTGTTAGGCATCAGGATCTATAAGAGATAGATCTAGAAAGCTTCTTGGCCTAAGTCAAAGTACATACATTGACAAGGTGCTAAAGAGGTTTAGCATGCAAGATTCCAAGAAAGGATTCTTGCCCATGTCACATGGTATAACTCTTTCTAGATCTCAGTGTCCAAGTACACCCGAGGAGAGAGAGCGCATGAGTAAGATTCCATATGCTTCAGCAATTGGATCTATCATGTATGCCATGATATGTACTCGTCCTGATGTCTCATATGCCTTAAGCATGACAAGTAGGTACCAATTGAACCCTGGTGAGAGTCACTGGACAGCTATTAAGAACATCCTTAAGTACTTACGAAGGACTAAGGATGCATTCTTGGTCTTTGGAGGTGAAGATGAGCTCATTGTAAGAGGTTACACCGATGTAAGCTTCCAATCCAATAAGGATGATTTTAGATCGCAATCTGGTTATGTGTTTTATATTGGTGGTGGTGCTGTGAGTTGGAAGAGTTCAAAGCAAGAGACAGTAGCTGACTCTACAACAGAATCTGAGTACATTGCCTCCTCTGATGCTGCAAAGGAGGCAGTTCGGATCAAGAAGTTCATCACTGAACTTGGAGTGGTTCCAAGCATTGCCGACCCGATAGAGCTCTATTGTGACAATAATGGAGTAATCACACAGGCTAAGGAACCTTAATCTCACCAGCGATCCAAACACATACTCCGACACCATCATCTCATCAGGGAGATCATCGAGAGGGGTGATGTAAGGATATGCAGGACTTCGACAGACAGCAACATTGCTGATCCATTGACAAATCCCCTTACGCAGCAGAAGCATGATAGCCATTCTAGGTCCATCGGTATTAGATACATGGATGATTGGCTTTTAGTGCAAGTGGGAGATTGTTAGTGTTGTGCCCAAAAGGCCAATCATGAGATGATTGTATTTGTGCACATTGAATCATGATATTTCACTAAGCATTAATCCAGTAATTATGTTTGTTGTTTTGCTCCTGTGTAACTTTAACAAACATAATTGTAACCCTTGAATAATGATATTCTCAAATGTCCCTAGTCTAGTATTATTGTGGAGCGGGTTGCAATAATACATAACGACTAGCATATGTGGAGACTAATATGAGATATGTAGTTTGCATATGGGTACAAGTTGGAGAACTTGTGTACTGGACCGACCCACCATGAGAACACTACATGGATCATTATATGAGTGTCATAAGTGATTCTCATAGTGATCATGGTTATGTAGTCCTTCGACCTAAGATCATCAAGGTTCCCCACATGTGAGTCACATGCTTTGATACTTTCTTTTGTTGCTCATAACTGAGTGAACTTGAAGGTGGTCATTGGGTATGTCACATATGATGCGAAGGGATTTGTATGATCAAGATGAGGTTTGTCCCTCATATGTAACGGGAGTGATATCTTCGGGCCCCTTGATAGAGTAAGACCTAGAAAAATGCATGGCCATGCTCGGATGAGTTGATATACGATATCAATGTCATCAGTTTAGGTTGGTCTACTCGGTAATCAAGAAACCAAAGATTGGGCTATACGAGAGTGACATATTCCATGTCTTGTGCTTAGTCTTGATATCTTGGACAAAGGGACAGTGGCATATATTGGTGATGATCATAAAGGTTTAGTCGAATCATCGACAATCTTGTTATTTGGGTAGCAATGATATGTTGCTAGACACCGCTCATTGCTTATGATCATAAATGTGATTTATGATCATTGCCAACATGGTAAGAGCCTATTGGGTCACAGACATAGAGCTATTTGGATCATTAGAGTACATGGGCTAGTAATTTGGATTTTGGTTTCACAATAATTTCATATTAATAATGGGCCAAATAGTTGAGCCATTATTAAGCCCGAAATTAAAGCCTAATTGGATTAGGGCATTGAAACCCATTAGGCCTGGAAGTTGAGTCTCACTATAAATACAACTTCTAGTGAGAAATTCGTAGGTCTCCTTGCCCTAGCCTCCCAAAAGGACAGCTATTCTCTTCTCTTGCAATTGCTTGGAGGACGCAAGCTAGCACTGCGAGCGCAAGAGAAACGTATCTGCGGGACGCGGTGGAAGCGTAGTGATCCCAAGAGGCTCGCGTGGATACCATAGAGAGCTTGAACATGTCAACTGTTCAAGTTTTGTGATTCGACTCTACAGTTAAGTGAGAGATCTCAACCAAAAATTAGGTATGAAAATTTTTTGAACACCCGGTTTACCCCGTTTCACTTGGATCCTGGAGGGTTTTGGTTAAATTCTGCTGCACTGTTTGGCTCCCGAAACCCAACACTGCTCCCAGTAGTCTTGTGCCTCTTGGAGACGCCTTTCTTCGTTTGTTCCCCCTTCTCAGCTTGGCCGAGGAAGAGGGACTTGTAGTAGGCAGTAGACTTGTCGTCCATCTCTAAAAAAGAAGGAAAACATTAGTGTAAGTCTAAACGGATACTTATACTGAAAATTTTGAAAGGAAGCTTACTTTCGAAAAAGGCTTCATAAGTGAGCTCCCCCCGAATGAGCATCACTAGCCAAGACTCCTTCCCATCGATGGCAGGAGCTGGCATGCCAAGGTTTGTCTTGTGCTCCTTCACTACCCCCAACTCCCAAAGGACCTCCTCGGCCATAAGCTTCCATATGATGGGGAAGGGGTAGAGCGAGCGTGGACGGACCTCGGCATCTTCGTCAGCGATAACACGGATACGTCTGTCGAAGTCTGCAACCTCGCCACCAACACCGGAGTTAGCAGCTTTTTGGGGTCCATGACATTCGTCTCCAGCTTTCCCCAAGCCCACTTAGTCGGGACGTATGACCAGGCCTCTGCCACCTTTAGGAAGAAGAACTTCCTTTGCCACCCTCGCCAGCTATCTTTAGTAGCGAAGGTGAACATGAATTTTTTGCTGCCAGATCCCCGAGGTAGCATGAAATAAAAGCCACCCTTCGGGACCGGATAGAGGTTGTAGTACTGCATGAACAGGATAAAATGAGGTTCTACCCCGAAGACTCCGCACATGCAGAGGAAGACGTTGAAATAGCAGTATGTGTTGGGAGGAAGTTGATTCACGGCTATGCCATGACATTGGAAAAAGTCACAAACCATCTTCGGAGGAGGAAACGGAAGTCCAGCCTTCAGTTGGGCGCGGAAGATGGTGACCTCGTCCTTACCACTCATAAAGCTAAAATGCCCAATAGGAGGTAGTCTGGTGACAACATAAGAAGGGAGGAAAAATTTGATTGTCCACTTCTCTAATTTTTCCGAAGTGGAGCAACAAGGGTTAGACATGAGAGGCTTCCAGCTCTCGGGGATTGGTGCGATAGACATAATTAGGACAGGCGAAGACATGATTGGCCAAAAAGTGACTTTGGAAAAAAGTGTTGAGGGACTTCGGGAATAAGAAAAATGACTTTGGGAAGCTAGAAAAAGTAAGAAACCGAAGGACCCTTAGAATCAAAACCCACCAAAAGTTTTGCCGAAATAAGGGTTTGAAGACGCCGTTGTGAATGGTGGCCGGAAATCACACCGCCGTTAACACCGTCGCAAAGAGGGAAGGAAAGGCATGAAAGCAAACGAGAGCAAAGCGAGAGCAAAGTAAAAGCAAATGAAGGTTATGACGGAAGGATGTTTATATAGACCTAGGAAGGGTAGCCGAATCGGCGTCATAAATGCTCTGCGAAGGCGAATCATAGCCATAATTAGTCCTCGTGCATGAAAAGGGCGCCTGCTGTAACCGACGTGACCGTTCCTAACCAGCGCCAGCCACGTGTCACCCGTCGCGATAAACTAGGACGCGTTCTCTGACATCCAGAAAACCTGGGCACGCCGCTCCAGACTGACACGCCTAGTTTTGAGACACAACGGTCCACTGACCTACAGCAGAAAAAGTAAAGAAATTGGGTATCTCGAGAACACCAAAGGGTAGACAGGTGACACCTGTCCGAACAAGGCTTGTCTCCTAGTGGCGAACTGCCTTATCTGCGAATGTCACATTCTGAGTCCTGAAAAGCGTCCCCAGAAGGACCACTAGCCGAAGTCTTCACTTCGGCTTTCTGAGGGGAGGCATGTGATAGCCGAAGTGCTATCGCCCCGACCACCCGGGGACTTCGGCCAAACACCACACTCGGGAAAATTTGGCATCACCCAAAAGGAACGCCAGTACTGACCTCGGAAAAGAGGGAGTTTGACGCCTTGGGTACACGATCTCGGTAGTCCGCCAGTGCCCCCGAGGATGACAGTACCAACCTCGGGAAACTAGCGTATTGCCTCCCTTAGGAAGGTGACCGAACTGGCTTTGGGGGAGAAGGACCGGCAGCCTTCAATAGGAAAGAATCCCCCCAAAAGAGTAACTTCAGAGCTAGGGGATCCCCCGAGCTACTGGTGCGACTCCGGGAAAAGGTCCCTCACTCTGAAGGGCGACCTCAACCAAAGGGACCTCGGGGGTACGGTAGAAGCAATTAAGGAGCCTCTGACATGTTGCCTGCACACGCTACACGCCGCCCTAATACGTGCTCTGACACACTGACGCCATCTACGTCTTGTCATGAAGGGCTATGCTCGCCCTAGCCCGTGGCCCGATGAGCCTGCAGGCGGCTAGAGGCCCCCACGCCCAGAAAGGACAGATTACATCTAACTGAACATGTGTCACAATCTGAATAGGCCACCTCCTCTTACATATATCAGGGAAATGGCTTCAGCAAAGGAGGCTTTTCTCCACCTCAAAAGAAAATGCAACAGGCAAGAATCTTGAGCCCTTAATACTCTCTCTCCCCACCTCCAAAATACTGACTTGGGCGTTGGAGGCTCCTCCCCAGAAAAAGGCTCCGGGGACCTCCTAACCTCTATTTTTTGAGTCTTTTAGGCAACTTCCCCTGGGAAATCTTGCCTTCAGACGTTCTCCCTCAATGGATGTCCCTCCCGGTCACACCATGTCACACAGTGAAGATGCTGCTGGGCATCAACACTGATGTTCTTCTTTTTGCAAAGATGGGTGACAAGTCCACTGCATTTTACAAGTCTCTCTTCCTCGGTCAGGCCGAGAAGGGGGAGCAGCAGAGAAAGAAGTCAGCGCTGAAGAGGAAGAAGGCGCCTGGGGGACCATTTTTGGCCCGGAAGTTGAAGAAAGTTAAGGATGACTCCCTTCCTCCTCCACCCAAAGGTGATGTGCAGGTGCAAGATCAAACCTCTGTTCGCGCCAACCCCCCTTCGAAGTCGACCATCTACTCAACTCCCCAAAGTCCCCATACTGCAGCAGAGATCTTGGGCACCTCGATTGGGGGACTTTCGGCCGAGGAGTTCGAGGAGTGCCGAAAGAGGAAAGGCAAGCATGTTTCTACCGAGGTCCTCGAGGTTAGTGACTTCGAGGGAGACAACACCGAGCTTCCACTAGGTTTGTCCCTTAGCCATTCTTTTATTAGTTTTTGAATTTTTGGTATTTTAGACCTTATAGATGAATGGCTAAGGGATAACGTGCTAATGGAACTTCGGTGTGATTTTGTAGAGGAGCAAGCACCTGCTCAGTGGGTGGTGGAGCATGCTTGGAAAAGGGCCCTTCGGGATACCAAGATTCCGAAGGAAAAAGTGCCGAGGGAGCCTTTCTGGACCTTCACAGAGGACATGGACTTGTCTTCCAAGGATAGCCAGGAAATGGCTCCCCAGATGGTGAAGGGTGTCTTGACAAATGCCACTTTCCAGTCCCTCACAGAGGAGTATCCGAATGAGGAGGTCCTCGCCGCGAGGATGAGTGAACTGTTGGGTTTCGGGAGCCAAACAGCGCAGCAGAATTTAACCGAATCCCTCCAGGATCCAAGTGAAACGAGGTAAACCGGGTGTTCGAAAATTTTCATACCTAATTTTCGGTTGAGATCTCTCACTCAACTGTAGAGTCGAATCACAAAACCTGAACAGTTGACATGTTCAGGCTCTCTATGGAATCCACACAAGCCTCTCGGGATCACCACGCTTCCACCACGTCCCAGCAGTTGCGTTTTTCTTGCGTTCACAGTGCTAGCTTGCGTCCTGCAAGGAATTGTAAGAGAAGAGTGTCGCTGTCCTTTTTGGAGGCTAGGACAAGGAGACCTGTGAATTTCTCACTTAAAAGTTGTATTTATAGTGAGACTCAACTTCCAGGCCTAATGGGTTTCAAAGCCCTAATCCAATTAGGATTTAATTTCGGGCTTAATAATGGCTCAACTCTTGGGCCCATTATTAATACGAAATTAAAGTGAAACCATAACCCAAATAATTAGCCCATGCACTCTAATGATCCAAATAGCTCTATGTGTGTGACCCAATAGGCTCTTATCACGTTGGCAATGATCATAAATCACATTTATGATCATAAGCAATGAGCGGTGTCTAGCAACACATCATTGCTACCCAAGTGACAAGATTGTCGATGATTCGACTAAACCTTTATGATCATCACCGATATATGCCATTGTCCCTTTGTCCAAGATATCAAGACTAAGCACGAGACATGGAATGTGTCACTCTCGTATAGCCCAATCTTTGGTTTCTTGATTACCGAGTAGACCAACTTAAACTGATGACATTGATATCGCATATCAACTCATCCGAGCATGGCCATGCATTTTCTAAGTCTCACTCTATCAAGGGGCCCGAAGATATCACTCCCATTACATAGGAGGGACAAATCCCATCTTGATCATACAAATCCCTCCGCATGATATGTGACATACCCAATGACCTCCTTCAAGTTCACTCAGTTACGAGCAACAAAGGAAAGTATCAAAGTATGTGACTCACATGTAGGGAACCTTGATGATCTTAGGTCGAAGGACTACATATACCATGATCACTATGAGAATCACTTATGACACTCATATAACGATCCATGTAGTGTTCTCATGGTGGGTCGGTCCAGTACACAAGTTCTCCAACTTGTACCCATATGTAGACTACATATCTCATATTAGTCTCCACATATGCTAGTCATTATGTATTATTGCAACCCGCTCCACAATAATACTAGACCAGGGACGTTTGAGAATATCATTATTCTAGGGTTACAATTATGTTTATTACGTTACGCAGAAATAAAACAACAAACATAATTGCTAGATTAATGCCTTAATAAAATATCATGACTCAATGTGCAAAAAATACAATCATCTCATGATTGGCTTTTGGGCACAACACTAACAATCTCCCACTTGCACTAAAGCCAATCATCCATGTATCTAATACCGATGGACCTAGAATGGCTATCATGCTTTTGCTGCGTAAGGGGCTTTGTCAGTGGATCAGCAATGTTGCTATCTGTTGAAGTCCTGCATATCCTTACATCACCCCTCTCGATGATCTCCCTGATGAGATGATAGCGTCGGAGTATGTGTTTGGATCGCTGGTGAGATCGAGGTTCCTTAGCCTGTGCGATTGCTCCATTGTTGTCACAATAGAGCTCTATCGGGTTGGCAATGCTTGGAACCACTCCAAGTTCAGTGATGAACTTTTTGATCCAAACTACCTCCTTCGCAGCATCAGAGGCGGCAATGTACTCAGATTCTGTTGTAGAGTCAGCTACTGTCTCTTGCTTTGAACTCTTCCAGCTCACAGCACCACCACCAATACAAAACACATAACCAGATTGCGATCTAAAATCATCCTTATCAGATTGGAAGCTTGCATCGGTGTAACCCCTTACAACGAGCTCATCTTCACCTCCAAAGACCAAGAATGCATCCTTAGTCCTTCGTAAGTACTTAAGGATGTTCTTAACAGCTGTCCAGTGACTCTCACCGGGGTTCGATTGGTACCTACTCATCATGCTCAAAGCATATGAGACATCGGGACGAGTACATATCATGGCATACATGATAGATCCAATTGCTGAGGCATATGGAATCTTACTCATGCGCTCTCTCTCCTCGGTTGTACTCGGACACTGAGATCTAGAAAGAGTGATACCATGTGACATGGGCAAGAATCCTTTCTTGGAATCTTGCATGCTAAACCTCTTTAGCACCTTGTCAATGTATGTACTTTGACTTAGGCCAAGAAGCTTTCTAGATCTATCTCTATAGATCCTGATGCCTAACACATAGGCTGCTTCACCCAAGTCCTTCATAGAGAAACATTTCCCTAGCCAAGTCTTCACAGACTGTAGCTCAGGAATGTCATTCCCGATGAGTAGTATGTCATCTACATACAACACCAAGAAGACAATAGCGCTCCCACTAACCTTCTTGTAGACACAAGGTTCATCTTCATTTTTGATAAAACCAAACTCTTTGATTGCATCATCAAAATGAAGATTCCAACTTCGAGAAGCTTGCTTCAGTCCATAAATGGACCTTTGCAACTTGCACACTTTATTGGCATTCTCAGGAGTGACAAAAACCTCAGGTTGTGTCATGTACACATCCTCAAGTAGCTTTCCATTTAGGAATGCAGTTTTGACATCCATTTGCCATATCTCATAATCATAGTGTGCAGCAATAGCGAACAAAATTTGGATGGATTTAAGCATAGCAACTGGTGAAAAAGTTTCATCATAGTCAATACCATGAATTTCCTTGAAATCTTTTGCAACCAATCGTCCCTTAAAGGTAATCACATTACCATCCATGTCAGTTTTCTTCTTGAAAACCCATTTGCACCCTATGGGTTTTACCCCTTCAGGTGGGCCAACCAAAGTCCATACTTGGTTTTCATCAACCAAAGTCCATACTTGGTTTTCATACATGGATTCCATCTCGGATTTCATGGCCACTAGCCACTTCTCAGAGTCAGGCCCCGACATAGCTTGTTGGTAGGTTGTGGGCTCATCTTGATCCATGAGCATCACATCACTAGTGTGAGTCACGAGAAATCCATATCTCTCGGGCTCACGCCGAATCCTACCAGACCTACGTGGGCTTTGTGCTACAGGAACAGACTCTTGAACCACAACATCTTGTGGTGTCTGTTCAGGTTCCATTTCAGGTTCGATGTCTCCTTGTTGTTCTTGAATTTCTTCAAGTTCTACTTTCCTCCCACTAGTTCCTTTAGAGATAAACTCTTTCTCCAAAAAGACACCAGTTCGAGCAACAAACACTTTTTGCTCAGAAGGATTGTAGAAATAGTAACCCTTTGTTTCTTTGGGATACCCAACAAAAAGGCATTTTTGAGATTTGGGCCCTAGTTTGTCAGAGGATTGACGTTTCACATAAGCGTCACAGCCCCAAATCTTCATAAAAGACAAATTGGGATGCCTCCCACTCCATATCTCATATGGTGTCTTTTGAACCGATTTAGATGGAACTCGGTTTAGTGTAAAAGCAGCTGTCTCTAGAGCATGTCCCCAAAAGGAGTTTGGAAGGTCAGCTTGACTCATCATAGAGCGAACCATGTCTAACAGAGTTCGATTTCTCCTTTCAGATACACCATTCCATTGAGGTGTACCTGGTGGAGTGAGTTGTGATACTATACCACACTCCTTCAGATAGTCAAGGTATTCTCGATCCAAGTACTCTCCACCTCGATCTGATCGAAGCACTTTAATACTTTTCCCGAGTTGATTCTCTACTTCATTCTTGAATTCTTTGAACTTTTCAAAGGATTCTGACTTATGTCTCATGAGATACACATAGCCATATCTGCTGAAGTCATCAGTGAAAGTAATGAAGTATTGGAAACCTCCTCTAGCTTGTGTTGATATAGAGCCACATACATCACTATGTACGAGTCCTAGTAAGTCATTAGCCCTTTCACTTTGCCCTGTGAATGGGGCTTTGGTCATCTTGCCCAACAAACATGACTCACATGTCTCATATGATTCAAAATCAAATGAGTCCAAGAGTCCATCCTTATGGAGCTTGGATATGCGGGTCTCATTTATATGGCCCAAGCGACAATGCCAGAGATAGGTCGGGTTTGAATCATTTAATCTGACCTTCTTGGTATTCACATTATAGATTGGATCTTGTTTGAGGACTATCCTCAAGTTTCGGTACCATTTGAGAAAGTTGGTCCCATTAAGTTTTTCCTTCTCAAGGGTCGATCGCAATGAAAGTGTCCATGTGTTTTGTGCCACGGTTATCTACAACAGTAAATATGCAGTGTAAGAGTCATGTATTTTAATTCATTTAATAAGGACTTTTATTAAACGATACTCCCACTATTTTCCTCAAAATAATAACCATCGATATTATTTCGGAACACCTCGGCGCTAAGGTATTCTAGTGGGCCAAGATCCATATTTGACCACAACCTGAGTCAGCTTTGGCTTTTCTCTCAAGTTACAGCTATTTAGGTAGGCAACTCCTTGCCAATTGCATCTTATGCAACTCTTGGATAGTTGGGTGAACAACACTTGTCCAAGCTCATCTCATGAACTTAAGCCCAACTCTATGCCTCTAAGTCCCTAATCCTATTAGGATGACTTAGTTAAGTCGAACCCAAAGTTAGCAGTTTGGATATCACTATTATCCCATCGCGCCTTACCAAGATGAACATAGGTGCTTTGCTTTGGCAAACCCACCTAATGTTGATCAAAGTCTTGACGAGTGCCAACATTTGGAAGGCATCACATTTAATGACTTAATATTTGTTTGAGGGATTTTTTTTCTTTTGATCTCACCAATTTGTTATCTCCGGTTGTCTTATACATGCATCACATACAAATATAAAACATGCATCTCATGCTTACAAGAAAGTAAATGTGACATGGTTATAGCCCAAACTATGCGATATTCTCAAGCCAATGAGAATATCATAAAAGCCTAAGAAAAGAAAAGAGTCTTCACAAGCTCCTTCTCTTCCTTTCTTGGTTGCCCTTTTGTTGTCACCTCCTTGGACATACCTCCTTGGATGATCCTTGGACATACCACCTTGGATGATCCCATAATGCACCATTACATCAATAATAGAAACCTCGAGTTACATTCGAGGGGAGTAAGGTGAGAAGAGAATGTACAATGAGAGTGATAAGAAAAGGCACGACTCGCAGGTCGTATTTACAAGTACAACCAATCAAGGGCTATAACCATGCACCATGCTTCAAACACCAATCAGCATATCATGTCAAATCTCATTCAACAAAGATGCATGCCAATTTTTGCGCATTGATTAACCAGTTTTTATTTATGTGGCGCTTCGCATATACGGTGGCGGTCCCGAAGGGTGGGGGGCAGCGCCCCCCGGCGCAAAAAATTGTCTTACTGGCCGAAAGTCTTCTATTTCGAGCAAGTAGGCACCCGAGACTCCTCCATTCGAGCCGACCAAAAATACCTTACTTTCAGTGCCTGAACAGGCTGAATCCGAACAAAGCTAGGGTTTTTGCAACTATTGCAAGAATCCTAATCCATATAGGTATCTCATACCATTCAATTTCGGGTTAATCTCATTAACCAATTTGTGTCGTTTCTTCATATATCTCATATGTTCATTACGAATTCCGGTTTCATGCATCATGAATCAATCTAATTAATCATGGCCGAAAAGCAATCGAACACATAGCATCATGCGATTCAACACTCAATCCCGATTTAGGGTTTCACCAGTAGCTCTGATACCACTGTTGGGTTTCGGGAGCCAAACAGCGCAGCGGAATTTAACCAAAACCCTCCAGGATCCAAGTGAAACGGGGTAAACCGGGTGTTCGAAAATTTTCATACCTAATTTTCGGTTGAGATCTCTCACTCAACTGTAGAGTCGAATCACAAAACCTGAACAGTTGACGTGTTCAAGCTCTCTATGGTATCCACATGAGCCTCTCGGGATCACCACGCTTCCACCACGTCCCAGCAGATGCGTTTCTCTTGCGCTCGCAGTGCTAGCTTGCGTCCTCCAAGGAATTGCAAGAGAAGAGTGTGGCTGTCCTTTTTGGAGGCTAGGGCAAGGAGACCTACGAATTTCTCACTTAAAAGTTGTATTTATAGTGAGACTCAACTTCCAGGCCTAATGGGTTTCAAAGCCCTAATCCAATTAGGATTTAATTTCGGGCTTAATAATGGCTCAACTCTTGGGCCCATTATTAATACGAAATTAAAGTGAAACCATAACCCAAATAATTAGCCCATGCACTCTAATGATCCAAATAGCTCTATGTGTGCGACCCAATAGGCTCTTATCACGTTGGCAATGATCATAAATCACATTTATGATCATAAGCAATGAGCGGTGTCTAGCAACACATCATTGCTACCCAAGTGACAAGATTGTCGATGATTCGACTAAACCTTTATGATCATCACCGATATATGCCATTGTCCCTTTGTCCAAGATATCAAGACTAAGCACGAGACATGGAATGTGTCACTCTCGTATAGCCCAATCTTTGGTTTCTTGATTACCGAGTAGACTAACTTAAACTGATGACATTGATATCATATATCAACTCATCCGAGCATGGCCATGCATTTTCTAAGTCTCACTCTATCAAGGGGCCCGAAGATATCACTCCCGTTACATAGGAGGGACAAATCCCATCTTGATCATACAAATCCCTCCGCATGATATGTGACATACCCAATGACCTTCTTCAAGTTCACTCAGTTACGAGCAACAAAGGAAAGTATCAAAGTATGTGACTCACATGTAGGGAACCTTGATGATCTTAGGTCGAAGGACTACATATACCATGATCACTATGAGAATCACTTATGACACGCATATAACGATCCATGTAGTGTTCTCATGGTGGGTCGGTCCAGTACATAAGTTCTCCAACTTGTACCCATATGTAGACTACATATCTCATATTAGTCTCCACATATGCTAGTCGTTATGTATTATTGCAACCCGCTCCACAATAATACTAGACCAGGGACGTTTAAGAATATCATTATTCTAGGGTTACAATTATGTTTGTTAAGTTACGCACAAACAAAACAACAAACATAATTGCTGGATGAATGCCCTAATAAAATATCATGACTCAATGTGCAAAAAATACAGTCATCTCATGATTGGCTTTTGGGCACAACACTAACATGAACGTGCTGCCCAAGTAAGCTTTTGAACCTTTTGGGACTTAGCGAAATTTCCTAAATTTTTTGCCCTTTTTTTTATCCCCATTCTGCCTTTCCTTTTGTAGCTTTTGGCATATAGTGGGTACTTCAGCGCTTGGGCAGCCAAACAATCTTCGGTTTGAGGTCAGTCCGAGGAGTCCTTGGTAAAGGGCAAGGAGCTCCTTGCCAGCTCTGTCGTCAAGTACGGCAAGCTTAATAAAATCACCAAGGAAGAGCTGGCCAACCTTAGGGAAGAAGTTCTGAAGAGTGAGGGGGAGCTCATTCAGGATTTTTTGGCAAAGATGTCAGACCTCAGATTGAAGGTGATATCTTTGACCTCGGTGAATGAGGCTTTCCAAAAGGAAAGAGACGATGCCGTTGCTGATCTCACAAAGGCATTTGCTCTTAATTTTGAACTCCAAGCTGAGGTCAACAAGCTGAAGAAGGAGAAAAAGAAAAGGAAGAAGTTGGAGAGGGAGGTTGCGGTCCTTAATAATGAACTAGAGGACTTGCATGTGGAGAAGAATAAGTCTGACCAGGCAGCTAAGTCCTCTAATCAGGACGGTTTTTGCTTGTCCTATCACCAAGTTTTGTCCAGATTTCCCAACCTCAACCTTTCCTTTCAGGCGGCCCTAGACATCCCTAACAAACCCTCTTGGGAGTGGTCAAGGATAGAGTTCCTCAATCTCCCAGCTAATCCACCTTCGGGCTCAACATTGTTGCCAAAGAAGATGACACTGAAGGTGAGGTAGTTGAAGATGCTGAGGAGCCCGTAGGTGTCCAGGACCCCAAATAGGCTTCTTTTTGCTTCTTTTCCTTGTAACTTGCCCCCTTTGTACTTTGCAATGAAATTTCAATGAAATTTTTTTTCTTCAAAATTTTGACTAAGTTCCTTACTGAACTATCTTCGCCGTCGAAGAGTGTCACGACCATGTTCGGTCATCATCCTTTGGAAAAAGACCATCTTCCGTGAAACTTAGCACATGTACAATTAGTTAAGTCCTTTTTTTTCCAACCACGTTCGGTTAACATTTTTCGGAAAAGGAAACGTTTCAGACATATCCTCATTCAGACCATTTCATCCTTAAAATTTTTTTCTAAGTTCTTCACTTATGCACTTCAGGAAGCAGCTCTCCTTTGGAAATCATGTTTGGTTGAAGGAAATATTCACCTTTGGATATAACCATCTTCGGTTGTGCCTCTTTGGTGTTTTTACTCAACTTTCTTCTTGAAAATTTTTCTAAGTGTGCAAATTTACTAAGGTACCTTTATAAAATGACCATATTTGGTTGTCATCCATCAGAGGTGACCGTGTTCGGTTGCATATCTTCGGCTAATCTTAGCATTTTGCGAAGTAGCTAAGTGTCTTTTTCAACCATGTTCAGTTGATATTCTTTGGCAAAAACTGTCTATTTTCATGAACACTTCTTCAACAGTGACCATGTTCGATTTTTCCCTTCGACAGTGAACATGTTTCATTTTCTCCTTCGTAGGGTAACATGTTCGGTCATTATGTCTTTAGAAAAAATGTATAATCTTGCACGTGGGCATTTTTGGGAAAAACTTTGTTTGATTTTACAACATGTTCGGCTAGTCACCCTCGGTGAGAATTGTACAATTTCTCCTTAGAAAAAATTTCTAAGTATAGAATTTTTTCAAGGAATCTGAATGCCATGTATTTTTCAATTCTCCACCTTTGGTGTCATCGAGCTTGTAGACTCCTGGCCGAACTTCATCGAGGACCAAGTAAGGTCCATCCCAGTTCACCTGAAGTACTCCATGAGATGGTCTTCGAGCTTTAAATTCGGCTTTTTGGAGGACAAGGTCCCCCTTCTTGATTCCTTTTTACTTGACGTGTAGGTTGGCAGTGATGGCTACCCTCTGCTGGAAAGCTTTTCTTCTGAGCTCGGCCAACTCCCTGTGCTCGTCAATAAGGTCCAACTTGGTTCTTAGACCAAGGTTGTTCCCTTCTTCATCGAACGCTTGAATCCTGACCGATGGTTGTATGACCTCGACAGGGATAATGGCCTCTATACTGAAGATGAGTGAGAAAGGCATCTCACCCATGGCCCTTCTAAGGGTTGTTCGATAGCTCCATAAGACACTGGGAAGTTATCCTGGCCATATTCCCTTTGCTTCTTTCAACCTTTTCTTCAGGCAATCCTTTATTGTTCTGTTGGACACTTCAACCTGTCCATTGCTCTAGGGGTGGGCCACCGGAGCGAAGTGCAACTTTGTCCTGAGGCCAAATGATGCCCGGAGGTGGTGGATGCTTCCTGGGGCTTCGATTTCGATGTCAGTTGGAATCATAGTCCTTGTCTTCTCCTTTCCTCTCTTCTTCCTTTCTTCCTTTCAGTGAGGGCATACGCAGGTAACGTCGAAGTTGTCCTTACTTGATCAAAGACTCAATGTACTTTCTCAGCTGGAAGCGATCCTCGATGACATGCCTATGATCCCTATGGAACTGGTAGAACTTCTTCATCTTCTTTTTGTTGTCCAAGGTCATGACCTTCAGACGCTGGATCGGGTTCCCTTGCCTTTCCATGGCCATTAGTAAGTTCATTCTTGAGGTGTTAAAGTAAGTGAACAACATTGGGTTCTTCCCCCTCTATTTCTGAGGTCTTCCCCCGCCCTTGGTTGGGTACCGAGGTTGGTGACTTTGACCTTTGAAGTGATGGTGGTCAGACTTCAGCCCTCCCATCCTCAGTTCTTCGGTTGTCGTGTGTTGTTCCGCCCTTCGGTAGAATTCTCCGAGGGTCTCCGGGGATCGTTGGAGAACTCGTAGAAGAGTTTTGAATCTCTCCGAAGTCCTCTGATCATGGCGAGGATGCAAATTTCGGGGTGGAAGTCGGGCACGGTCAGGGCTTCTCGGTTGAACCTCTCGACATAGTCTCAAATGGTTTCCCTATTCTTTTGGGCTATGTCAAACATTTGGACAGGCATCTTCGCCATTGGTCTGCTTTCAATTAACTGTTGAGTGAATGCGGTGGACAACTCCTGAAAACCCTTATCGGTAAACTGGGAACCATTATCAGTTACTATCACCCTCGGTATACCGAATCTGCATATGATGTTCTTCTAGACAAACCTCTGTATGTCCTTCACCGAGATTGCCCCTAAAGGCTCTGCCTCAATCCACCTGGTGAAATAATCTACTGCCCCCCCCCCCCCTCCCCCCCCCCCCCCCTCTACTACGCAGAACTTCACTCCTCTTGGAGCTGTTGGGAGAGGCCTAATAAGGTCAATACCCCATACAATTAAGGGGCAGTGGTAGTTTGCCGAAGTTATCATTTCTGAGGGTAGTCTCTGGATAGGTGTATGTCTTTGACACTTGTCGCATTTCTACATGAACTGCCTCACATCCTTCCTCAAGGTGGGCCAAAAATATCCTTGTCGAAGTAGTAGTCCGGCCAGAGCGTCAGTTCCTATGTGAGAACCGCACGCCCCCTCATGGCCTTCTTTCGGGACAGCTTCAACGTCCTCTTCGCTGACACACCTTTGTAACAGACTTACGTACCCTTGTCGGTACAATTCTTCCCCAATCAGGAAGTATCTTCATGAGCGTTTTCGCACTCTCGCGGCTTCAAAAGAATCTTCGGGAAGTTTCAAAGTTGTGAGGTATTTCTTGATGGGATCTTTCCATCCTCTGCCCGAGGTTGTTACGCACAATATCGCTATGCTCGGCTGATATAGCACTTCGGTGGACTTCTTTGATTTGGCCAAAGTGTCTGCTTCCGCATTATCTCGACGGGGTACATTTTCTATATGTACCGTGTCAAACTCTTGGATGAGCTTTTTGACGAAGTCACGGTACTTTGCCAAGGTTAGGTCCTTTGCGTCATAGTCCCCCGCCATCTGCCGGATTACTAGCTGGGAATCATTGTGGGCCTTTAGATTTCTCACATAAACTCTTTTTGCCAGGCGTAAGCCTGCTATGAGGGCTTCATATTCGGTGACGTTCTTGGTGACGTTGAATCTGAATTTGATGGCCTTGATGGCTTCTATACCTTCGAGACCGCAAAGGATTACTCTGGCTCCTTGATGTTCAGAACCAGAGGCTCCATCAACAAATAGTGTCCACTCAGGTTCGTCTTTCCCGAGGTCCCTAGGGGTATCCTCTGCTTTTGGCACTTCGGCTATGAAGTCTGCCAATGCTTGGGCCTTTATTGCTCTTCTTGGCTCGTAAGTGATGTCGTACTCACTGAGCTCAATACACCACTTTGAAAATCTTCCCGAGTGATCTACCCTCCTCATGACGTCCCGAAGAGGTAGGTTACTTCGGACAGTAATAGGGTGTCCTTGGAAGTAAGGTTGCAACCTTCTACTTGCCAATACTAAGGCATAAATGGCCTTCTGTAGAAGAGGGTACCTAACTTTGGCACCATGTAGGGACTTACTCACATAGTATACCAGCCACTGCCTTCCTCTCTCTTCCTTTACAAGCACCGAACTCACCGTTTTTTTGTTGACGGTGAGGTAAAGGATGAGAGGTTCTCTTTCCTTCGGCTACCGAAGTGTCGGCAGATGGGTTAGGTAGCTTTTGAGCTCATCCCAGGCCTTTTGGCAATCTTCGGTCCAAGGATGTTCCTCCGAATTGAAGGTACCTTCATTTTTTGCTGCTTTGGTGAGCACTTTGAAGAACGGTTGGCACCGATCCCCATATCTGGAGATGAATCTACTGAGGGAAGTGATTCTCCCAGTCAGCCTTTGCACGTCCTTGATTGTTGTGGGAGTTCGAAATCCTAGCAGGGCCTTAACTTTTTCTGGGTTGGCATCGATTCCTCTTTCCGATACCATGAATCCAAGGAACTTGCCCGCATTCACCCCGAACACGCACTTCTCCGGGTTGAGACGGATTCCGAATTCCCGAAGTCGGTGGAATGTTTCCTTTAAGTCTAAGATATGACTACTAGGCAGTTTGCTCTTAACTATCATATCATCGACATATACTTCCATATTCCTCCCGATCTAGGTGTCAAACACCCTGTTCATCAGCCTTTGGTATGTCACCCCTGCATTCTTCAGACCGAATGGCATTTTGACATAGCAGTAGGTCCCAACTTTGATGATGAAGGCGGTTTTTTACTCGTCTTCAGGATCCATCCGAATTTGGTGGTATCCACTGAAGGCATCGAGGAAGCTGAGCAGACCGTATTCGACGGTGCAGTCCACCAATTGATCTATTGGTGGCAAAGGATATGAATCCTTAGGATAGGCATCGTTTACATTTTGGAAGTCGATGCACATTCAAAGTTTATCACTCGTTTCTTTCGTGGCAATGACAACATTGCTAAGCCATTCGGGGTACTTGACCTCTCTTATTACACCTGCTTCCATTAATCGTTGGACTTCGGTTCTAACGAAGCTATTCTTATGCGCTAAAAGGCTTCACTTTTTTTGTCGAACAGGCTTCACCTCTGGGCACATTTTAAGGCTATGTTGGTTTATGCGAGGCTCTACCCCGGCATGTCCTTCGGAGAGTAGGCAAACATATCTTTGTTCATTAACATAAAAAATACAAGCTTTTCCTTGTCACCTTCGGCCAGTTGTTTCCTCACTCGGGTACTTTGGCTTAGGACAAGTTCTACATCCTCTGTTTCTATTTTTTCAAGGTCTCATGTTCCTTCCCCCATTGCCTCTTCTCTGAGCATGGTCTTTCCTCCCGAAGTCTATACATGGATCTTCATTGGGCTTTGTCTTACTTTCACGAAGACCTTCCTCACTTTGGCTTGGTCAAGGAATATCTCTGTGTCCCCTTCCTTTATCCCGAAGGTGACTGTCAACTACTTCACATCTACGTGAATATGGAGATTCCCTTGTGTCTGCTTTCCAAGAATGGCATTATATGAAGAAGGGACATCTATGACAATGAACCTTGTCATTGTGGAGCCGAAGAGCTGTTTCTTGCTCTGAACCAAAGTTCCTTTTAACACCATAAGTAGGTCGATCCACCTGAGGATAGGGAGTTCGGATGGACCAACCCCGAAGGTGGGGGAGGTGACAGGTTTGAGGTCACCTTTTGAGATGCCCAAGTTCGGCAGTAGGTGGGAGAATAGAACATCGGCGTTGGAACCATTGTCGATGAGCACTCTTTTGATGTCCCAACTCCCTATCCTTGCCATAATTAGGAGTGGGGTCATCATAAGGGAACTTCACGGTAGACCCATCTTTCCGAACAAGCTTGTTCGCTGGGTTCCCGAACTCCATCATCGAGATTTCCCAGACTTTCCTTTTACTTTCGGTTGAGGGTATTCCAGTGGTGATTGATGCCCGTCAGCATCTTCGTTGGAAGACATTGTGACTTCGGGAGGGACTTCCTGAAAGGGAGAACGTCTGGGGCCTAAATTTCCCAAGGGAGTGCACCTGAAATACTCAGAAAAGAGGGTTAGGAGGTCCCCGGGGTCTTTTTCAGGGGAGGAGCCTCCGACGCCTAAGTCAGTGTCCTGAGAGATGAAAGAGGGGGAGCACTAAGAGGTTTGGTGGCCTTGCCTGTTTGTATTTTCTCAAGGGGAGAGGGTCAGATCGGGCCCCTTGCCAGGGTGTGTTTCCTGGTATTTATAGGAGTTCCCAGCCCGTTCAGATCATGACACGTGTTCGGTCGGATGTTCTCTGTGTTTCAGGGCGTAGGGGACAAGTAGCCGTTTGCAGGCTCCTTGAGCCTTGAACCGAGACAGGTCGTGACAAGACCTGGACGGCGACGGCGTGTCAGACCGCCGTTTGAGGCGGCATGTAACGCCTGTGGGCGACATGTCAGAGGCTCCTTAAATGCTCATGCCGTACTCCCGAGGTCCTCTGGGCGAGGTCGTTCTTTGGTACGGATGCCCTTCTTCGGGAGTTATGCTCGTAGTTCTGGGAGTCCCCTGGTTCTAGGGTTCCGCCTTCGGGGAAGTTCTCTCCTGTTTGGAATGGCTGGTTCTTTATCCTCGAAGGCAATCCTTTTGGTCCCCCGAGGGAGCCGGCGATACCTTTGAAATGCCTAGCGTATTAGCCGAAGTCCCGACTTCGTGGTGTCTGACTTCGCTCCTTCCGAGGTCAGTGATAGTGCCTCTGTCGGATGACGCCAGGCTTCCCGACCATGTTTTCGTCAAGAAGTATGTGCTGAGGGAGGCGATAGCCCTTCGGCTATCACAGGCCCCCCTCCGAAAAGCCGAAGTGGGAACTTCGGTTTGTCGGTTTCAGAGGGAGTCCTTCGGGACCTCAGGCACAATGCCTGTGCCAAAGATGTACTTTTTGTCCGAAGACATGGGGTGCTCGGTCATAGACCGTCCTTTGGTGTTTTCGAGGTCACCCACTTCTCTCCTTTTGCAGGGCTGCGTAACGTCGGGTCTTGTAATCCAGACGTGTCAGTCTGGAGTGGCGTGCCCAGGGTCCAGGGGTGTCAGAAAGCATGTCCCTCTTTTGGCGCGATGGCTGACACGTGGCAACTTGTTATTGGCGGGAATTGCGTCGGATACAGCAGGCACGCCTTTTCTCGCGCCATGAGCAGTTATGGCGACTGTTCGCCTTTGTGGAGTACTTTATGACGCCGGTTCGCCTACCCTCCTCGGCCTATATATACCTCTGTTCCGTCATAACCTCCTTTTGCTTCTGCTTTTGCTTTCAACTGCTTTCACGTTTTCTCCTGCTTTTTGCGGCGATCCTCTTTGACGGAGTGTTTTCCGGCAACCTTTCGCGACGGCGTCTTCGAATCCAGATTTTGGCAAAACATTTGGTGGGTTTTAACTTCCAGAGTCTTTTGCTTTTTAAGCTTTCCCGAAGTCATTTTTGGCCTTTTTCCGAAATCGCTTTTCTGCCGACCATGCCTATTCCCGAGAGCTGGCAACCTCTTTTGTCTCACCCT
Organism: Aquilaria sinensis; assembly: GCA_005392925.1. NCBI lineage: Eukaryota > Viridiplantae > Streptophyta > Magnoliopsida > Malvales > Thymelaeaceae > Aquilaria > Aquilaria sinensis. Next base: position 28,198 of record SMDT01002295.1, read on the forward strand.
TGCTGCACCACTCCTAAAAAATTAGCAAGATGGAAGACCAAATTCTTTCTTCCCTCGTACGCCATTACAAGGTTGCCACGTTCTGACCAGTTTAGCTTTTCGAACCGTGGCGACGAGGTTACCGTTTTCCGAGCCCAACTGAAGGCCGGACTTCGGTACCCTCCTCCGAAGATGATTTGCAACTTTTTCCAATTCCATGGCATTGCCGTAAATCAGCTTCCGCCGAACTCGTACTGCTACTTTAACGCCTTCCTCTGTATGTGCGGCATTTTCAAAATAGAGCCCCACTTTATTCTTTTCATGCAGTACTATAAGCTCTTTGTGGTCCCGAAGGGTGGCTTTTACTTCATGCTACCTCGGGGATCAGGGAGCAAAAAGTATATGTTCACCTTTGCCACCAAGGACAGCTGGCGAGGGTGGCAACAAAAGTTTTTCTTTCTGAAGATGGAGGAGGCCTGGTCGCACATGCCGACCAAGTGGGCTCGGGGAAGGCTGGAGATGGACGTCGTTGATCCGAGGATAATGCTGACTCCTGAGTTGGCATCCATATTCGCGGACTTCGACAAACGGATCCGAGCAGTCTCCGACTGGGATTCCGAGGTCCCTTCGCGCCCCCTTTACCCCTTCCCCATCAATTGGAAACTGATGACCGAGGAGGTTCTTCGGGAACTAGGGGTGGTGAAGGAGCACAAGACGGACCTCGGGATGCCGGCTCCTGCTATCGCTGGGAAAGACTCTTGGTTGGTGCAACTCCTTAGGGAGGAAGTCACTTATGAGTCCTTTTTTGAGAGTAAGTTATCTCAGGGTTCTTTTGTTATAGTTTTACCTTGGACTCACACTGATGTTTCCTTTCTTTTTCAGAGATGGGCGACGACTCCGCTGCCTACTACAAGTCCCTTTTCCTCGGTCAAGCCGAGAAGGGCGAGCAGACGAAGAAGGCCGTCTCCCGAAGGTGGAAATCATCTGGGGCTGGGCCATCCGTGGCCAAACGGGCAAAGAAAGACGCGCCTCCTCCTCAAGCGGAAATTCCCGAGGAGGCGCGTGAAGAGTCGGATGCTGCTGCTGCTGTTCCGCCAGCCGAGGTTGCCGCTGCCGCCCCTTCTCGGAGTCCCTCTTCCTCGGCGGCTCTTCTGGACGCCTTGGTGGAAGTCCCTTCTGCCGAGGAGCGTTGTAAGAGTAAAGGTAAGGAGATTCCTGCCGAGGAGGTCCGGGACTCCGATGATGACGTCGCGGAGGTGCCGCCAGGTTCGTTTTCTTAGACAAGTTGTGGTACCTTTGTTTCTTTAAGGGTTCCTTGTCTTGATAAATTTCTTGCTTTGCCGTGCAGGGGAGCTGCTATACCCGAATTGGGCAGCCGAGCACGCCCGGAAACGGGCTCTTCGGGATGCCCATGTCCCGAAGGGGAAGATCCCGAGGGAGCCCTTTTGGTCGTTTATGGAGGACATGAACTTGTACTCCGGCGACTGCCCGTACATGGCCAACCAAATCTCGAGGGGGATCCTCACCGAGGCCTCCTTCAGGGCCATTTCCGAAGCGTGCCCGAGCGATGAGTCCCTCGCTGCCAAGGTTTCCGAGCACGCTGCCCAGGTATACTTCAGGCCTTTGTTTTGTTTCCCTTTGATTTCTTCTAAGTGTTTGGCCCACTCTTTGCCTTACTAACTTTTGCTCTTACTTCTTTGCAGCTGCTGGGGTACACCGGCCTCCTCAGGGTCCGGGTGGCGAAGGAAGCGGCGTTCCGAGTCTCGGCCTTAGATCTCATAGAAAAATCTAAGGCCAAGTGCTCTGAATTGGCTGCCAAGAACACGGAGATGGCTCAAGCTGCGAAGATGGAGGTCGCTACCATTCGGGAGGAGTTCACGAAGGAGAAGGAGGAACTTTTGAAGGACTCATCCCAGAAGATTTCTGACCTCGGTGCCAAGGTGGCGGAGCTGACCTCGGCGAACGAATCATATCAAAAGGAGAAGTCAAATTCTGAGGCTCTCCTGGCGAAGGTGCTTGCCGAGAAGGCCGAGCTCCATGAAGATTTTCAGGATCCTATGATAACATACTTTTATGTTATCTACTCATATATATGCCACATGCATATTTGTTCATTTGAATTCAATATGAATATAAGCATGCATCATTCTAATTTCTTTAACATATTTTATGCATTTGATATAACATGTTGTATAGCATGTCAATTTTACATACATATTGTGTCAAACAAATCCTAGCATGCTACTAAGAACATTCATGTAAATAATGAATGAAACCTAGCATGCTACTAAACCAAGAAAAGATGTGCACCTTTCTTCTTTGTTATCTTTGGCAAAAACTTGAGGAAGAACTTGATCTTAGAGGAGCACCTTGAAGCTTGAAATAGAGATGAACAATCTCTATGTAAATCCACCCACAATGCTCTCAAAAAGTGTTTAATATTTCGGCCTCTAAAGGAAATAGGAGGAGAATAATTTTCTCTCAAGAAAATGGAGCAAATGGAGTGCCAAATTCGTGCTTAAAATGGCCAGCCACTAAAGGCTATTTATAGATGACCAAAAGGCACACCTTTACACCAAGAAAGGTGTCTTTTAAGCCAAAGAACACTTCCTTTGGCCAAGGGTCATCTATGGTGGCGAAAATACATGTCTCTTTGGCCAAGGAACACTTCCTTTGGCCTAATAGACACCCCAAGAGACATCTCTTGGTGCTATAATGCCGAATATACATGTCATTGGCCAAGGAACATCTTTCTTTTATAACCACCTCATGGCCGAATATACATGTCTCTTGATGTCAAAGGACATCATTCTTGGTGCAATAACCACCCCAACCACCTCATGGCCGAATATACATGTCTCTTGATGTCAAAGGACATCATTCTTGGTGCAATAACCACCCCAACCACTCTTCATGGGACGAATATACATGTCTATTCACTCAAGGAACACTTCCTTTGGATGAAAGGACATGTTCTTTTAGCCAATAGTCATCTCTTTTGATGAAGAGACATACCTTTACACAAAAGATGTGTCTCTTGGTGGTTTTGAGCTAAAAGCAAGGTGAGCTGGCACAAAGCTAGCTCACTATACTACTTATGCACCATTGAGCTCCTTTGAGCTCCAACCAAGCACCATGAACTGAGGTCCAGCTCCTTAGAGCTGACCTAGAGCTGGAGTTAGCTGCTCTCAGCTGAAGTGAACTGAAGTCCAGCTACACTCAGCTACCAGAAGCTGAAGTGAGCTGACTTGAGCTGACTTGAGCTAACTTGAGCTGAAGTCCAGCTACTTTGAGCTACTTATAGCTGAAGTGAGCTGACTTGAGCTGAAGTCCAGCTGATTGAGCTACTTAGAAGCTGAAGTGAGCTAACTTGCTGAACTGACTTGAGCTGACTTGAGCTAACTTGAGCTGAAGTCCAGCTACTTTGAGCTACTTATAGCTGAAGTGAGCTGACTTGAGCTGACTTGAGCTGAAGTCCAGCTACTCGGAGCTACTTATAGCTACAGTGAGCTGACATAAGCTAACTTGAGCTAAAGTCTAACTACTTTGAGCTACTAATAGCTTAAGTGAGCTGTAGCTTAAGTGAGCTGACTCGAGCTAAAGGGAGCTACTTCTAGCTGCCTTAGATAGCTGTTCAAGCTAGAGTTAGCTCAATGAGCTCAAATCCTATCTTAAAAGGATCTTGGTGCGCCAAGAATTCCAACAAACTCCCACTCGCACTAAGATGCTTTTAAACTTCCAGCTCCCACTCAAAACAAACTCCTTAATCCTTATAGCCGAAATAATCCAGACACTTCTACATATATAGAGTTGTGGGTGCGACCTCAGGCACACACACTAAGTCTCTTCCATTGAGGTTGTTAGACTCTCAATAGAAGATTGTCCTCTCCTCATAGTTTGAACTTCTTCAAACTTTCTTTGAACACATCAAATTCAAGTGTGTTGCTTAAACACATCAAGCTTGCTTGAACACATCAAGTTATGCCTTTCAGACCCCAGACATATGATACACTTCTTAATCACAATCAGTCTCTTTCTTAGAATTTCAACTCCTTGAAATCCATGATTGTATTAAGCATTGAGTACTCATTTCAATCACTTGTCATTCAATCTAGCATACTACTCACAGTAATATGTGGGCCCAAGATTGAATTTAGTGAACGTGTATCATCTTAATGTCTTTCCTTTTAGCTTCAACTACTTAGGTCAATGAGTTAACATGATTACCCAAAAGGAGGATACTCCAGTCTCATTTCTCTAAGACCTTCGACAACCAATCAAAGTAATCATAATTAACTCAACTTCCTAATAGCAAGCCATAGTCACTAAGAGTCTGATTCGAAGAATCTCACACTAAGCAAGAACAGAGACAACTTGCTTAAATTCTTCTTTGGTCGTATTTCATGGTCATGGAACACTTGGAAACACATCCATTAAAGTTCCATAATACACTTCTAAGGTGTTTTACTCATGTCACTCCCACTTGGAGTGATCTCCATTCCAATTGAGGAGTGTGTCATTTCTCCCTCTTAAAACACCATGAAGTGTACTCCTCTTAACACATAAAAGGAGGACATGTCAATAACCATGAAATTTCTCCATGTAAGCCTTAGCTTACATTTAACATAGGCTAGGATGTATGAATGGTCATACAAACTGAATGCACCAAAGCATTGAATCTTGATTACTCATAATCAAGGCGACCATAAAAGCTAAAGTGTCATGTGTTGGAGCATGACTCCCACTTAAATGTATCATTCACTTAAGTTTCATTTAAGTCTTTAGCCAGTCTCATCCTTAATCTTACACAAAGATCAAGGGCGGATGACTCGTGTGAGAAAGTCATCCTCTGCCTATGTTTGACATGTTCATTTGTTCGTTGTGATTCATAAAATTGAACTGAGTATTTCATAAAATACATAACATGTGTGACACCAAAGAGGTGAAGTACATCCAACATTTACAATCTTCTAAGACCCATTGCTCTAACATGTCGAGCAAATACAAGTGGTGGCAATGGCTTAGTGAGAGGATCTGCCACCATCAGGTCTGTAGAAATGTACTCAATCCTAACTTCACCCTCTTCAATTGCATCTCGCACAAAGTTATATTTCATGCTAATGTGCTTGGTTTTTCCATGGTATTTGGGGTCCTTAGTATAAGCCATGGCTGCCATACTATCACTGTAGATAGTAATAGGCTTCTCAATAGAAACCCTGGACTCCAAATTTTTAAGGAAATAACCTAGCCAAAGGGCTTCTTGTACAGCTGAGGCACATGAAACAAATTCAGCCTCCATTGTGGACAATGCTGTACAAGTTTGCTTCTTACTACACCAAGTAGTAGCCCCACCATTTAGCATGAAAAGATAACCAGATGTAGACTTGCTGGAGTCTCTATCTCCTCCCCAATCAACATCAGAATAGCCACGTAAACCAAGGTCTTTACCTTGGTAACAAAGCCAATAATCCTTAGTACCCTTGAGGTACCTTAGGATCCTCTTGACACTCTTCCAATGCTCCAGACCAGGGTTGGAAGAATATCGTGCTAAAAGTCCAACCGCTTGGCTGATGTCTGGCCTTGTACATAACATGGCGTACATCAAGCTACCAATGGCACTTAGGTAAGGGATCTGAGCCATCTCTTCCTTCTCCTTTGGAGTCTTAGGACATAAGTCCTCTCCAATCTTGCAACCATATGCAAGAGGTGTACTCATGGGCTTTGCATTTGTTAAGTTGAACCTTGCAAGAATCTTATCAATATAAGGCTCTTGAGAAAGGGCCAATAGCCTTGCCTTTCTATCCCTCAGGATCTTAACCCCTAGGATAAAGGCAGCCTCTCCCATGTCCTTCATGTCAAAGGTGGAAGACAACCATCCCTTGATGGTACTTAACAATGCAAGCCCATTACTTGCAATCAGTATATCATCTACATATAGAGTCAATACTGCAAAACTAGACCCAGAAGAGTACAAGTATACACAATGGTCTTCATGCATCATCACAAAGCCATAGCTTGTGATTGCATGGTGAAACTTCAAGTACCACTGTCTTGAAGCTTGCTTAAGACCATAGATAGACTTCTTTAGTCTACATACCTTGTCCTCTTGACCCTTTTGGACAAACCCCTCAGGTTGTCTCATATATATCTCCTCACTCAAATCACCATTGAGAAAGGCGGTCTTTACATCCATCTGATGTAACTCTAGGTCCAGATTTGCCACGATGGCAAGTAATATCCTGATGGAAGTGAATTTTACAACAGGAGAGAAGGTGTCTTTGAAATCAACACCCTCATTCTGTGTAAAACCCTTGGCCACCAAACGGGCCTTGTATCTTTCGATACTTCCATCAGAGTTCACCTTGATCTTGAGAACCCACTTGTTCCCAATTGCCTTACGGCCTGGAGGAAGATCACTTAGCTCCCAAACCCCATTGAGATGCATTGAATGCAACTCATCCTTCATTGCATTTAGCCACTCTTCCCTCTGTGCACCCTCAAGAGCCTCCTTAATGTTACTTGGCTCATCTATCTCAGATGCAACCAAATTTGCCTCACTATCCAAGATCCACCATTCTTTAGGTGGTCCAAATTTCCTCATTGATCTTCTCAATGTAGGCTGAGATGGAGGCATCTCATGCTCCATCTCTTGAGGCTCAACATTTTGCTCTTGAGTATCCTCAACTCCCTCTTGAACAAAACCTTCTTCTTGGAGGTCTTGCTCATGTTGGTCCACAACAACAGGCATTTCTGGAGCCATTGCTCCATGTGGTTGAGGTACTCCCTCTAGAGTAGGTGCATGTGTCCCAGGTGTCCTTATGACACTTGGTTGATCCTCATCTAGGATCTGGCTTAATGAGGATAAGTCACCATGTTACCCACTCCGGGGTAGTCCAGTTATGGTGCCAAAACTGTGCATTTAGACTCCCAAGATTGGTAATGTTCTGTAGGCCATCAGAACACTACCCTTAGTGTGCATACCCAAGTGGCCCTCTTGGGCACTATGTAAATACAGGCATATTGGTCCAACCATCACACACATATTCACATTGCATGCACACCATGGCAGCAAAGAAGGAAAACACTAGCACAAGTCTTAGTTTTGGCTTCCACACATTAGGCAATCTTGTTAAGTTCTAGTGGCCAGCTACTGCACCTGTAACTTCCACTAATAAACTGTATCATTCTAGCCACATAGCCCCATGTTTTATTTGCTCCATTATCAAGTAGAGACTTAGATCAAACCAAGGAATTTTGTTTTACATCAATAGCCCACCTATGGACCAAGTTATGGATTTTTTAAGTTGGTTACAAAATTCTGACCAAATGAACAGTAACTCAGCCAACTTTGCAACATCATATCTTTGGCTACAGGGCTCTAAATCCAGAAATTCCAAATCCCAGTTAACCCTCTAGATGTCCTCTAGGTGTGGTCAAAATTTCATACCAATATTCATTCTACACAGGGAGATATTAAACTTTATGTCCAGAGTCGAAATTCTGGCAACTTTTGGACCATTTTGCCCATACAATTTTTCCAAACCATGCAAACACTTCATTCACAAGGGGAAAGCCCTCCAAGGCTATCCCATATATGTCCATTACACATAGGAATTACATTCCCTTTCATTTAACAACTTTATGTGGCCAAAACAGAATTTACAAGTAAGCAGCCCATCATTCACACTTAGGCAGCTTTGCACCACATCACTTACATAGCCAAAACATTACTCAAATGTTCACATACTTGTCTCATTTTACATACACTACATGTACATGCATACATGCACTAAAATATGGTCTTAACTCAGCTAAATACGCACCCTAGGTTACAGGAGGTCCTGAGACACAATGGACTCCAAAAACAGGATGCTGGACAGCTGCTGCACAACACAGTAAGTACCACCATTAAAAATACCAAATGTGCTCCTAAAATCACCAAACTTTCCAGATCATAACTAGACATATGGAAGTTCATGTACCTGAAATTTCAGATCAAAACTCAAACCACAAAGGTTAGTTTGAAGGTGATCTTTCAGCTGGACCTGAAATGACAGAATTGAGGGGAGTAAGTTTCATTGAGAAACTTAGTAAGGGTAGCACTTGGATTCAATAGGCAATGTAACCATCATTAAAACCTGCATCCAAAGACACTAAAACACAAAAACCACAATGCATATATACAAGATATAGCAACCAAATGCAGCAGCCAAACACAAACAACAAACACATGAAATGTGGCAGCAACATATACCATAGGTTAGTCCATAAAACACATAATAAACATAACCAAATCACTATGGCAGCCCTCCTCAAGCTAATGCTTGGTCTTAGGAGGATTTTAACACTAGTTAGTACTAACTTTTGGGCTCTAGAAACCCAGAAATTCGCTGCCATCACTGTGCACTTCACACTAGGTCACAAAACCTTCAATAAGTGCACTCCCCTCACTAAGCTTGGTTCATCAAGCTCATGGCTCTCTTCCAAGCTTAGCCCTAGCTCCATGGTTGCTTGAAAATACAGAAAACAACCCATGAGAGCAAGAGAACCCTTACCTTGATGGGTATGCTGAAATTGGAGCTTGATCCTAGGTGCACTCAAGCAATAGCACCAAATAGCTTCCAATTGTGCTTCCTTGACTTCAATTGCAAGTAGTTTTGAGTTTGAAGGTATGGTGGCTATGGAGGAAGTGTGGAGGAGAGGGCTGGCTTTCTTTTTGCTGGTGGAGGCCGAAATTTAGAGAAGCAAAGGTGGTCTTGACTACTTAAATAGTCAAAAGTACACTAAACACACTTAAGTAGTCTTAACCTTGTCTTATGTCATTTTCCTTGCTACAAGACTATGGTTTCTTAGTCTTAATCTCTTGGCCCACATTTGACCATCCTTATCTTCCTTTAGCAGCCCTCCTTATGTGGGATAACCCCACAAAACTTCCATTTGACTTAAGTCATAGACATACACATCTTAAGGCCTACATTAGAACACTTAGGTCCTTTATGCCTTTTTGTGTTTTCTTTGTCCTTAGTTGTCTTCCATAAGCAATTTGGTCCTCCAATAGCACTTTCATACCATTCATATCCTTCCCATAACTCTCCAAATCTCTTTTGTGAAAGTTTTGCAATTGAGTACCCGAATTTCCAAAACCTTACAAAAAAGTCCATAGGTTGCTTGACAAACAAGCAATCCTTAAGGCTTTTCTTGGGGACCAAGTTACCAACTTGGAACACTTTTAAGGAGGTGTTGATCATACCTTTTACCCCCCACACTACAATCACTATGGTGAGAATTACACAATATAATGGTTTTTAGCCATTATGACACACTTGTAATTCTCCCATTTTGTGAGGTGGTAACAATCCTCCCCCCCTTAAAAATTTTGGTCCTCCAAAATAGCCTTTAGCTTCGGGTATTCTTCAGGATACCTTTCCATAAGGTCTTTTTCAGTTTCCCAGGTTGCTTCTCTTTCAGAGTGGTGTGACCACTGAACTTTAACCATGGGAATATGTTTGTTTCTTAACCTTCTGGTATCCTTGGCTAAGATAGCTATAGGTTTCTCTTCATATGTCAAGTTAGGTTCCAACTGTATGTCTTCCACTACAATAGCATGCTTTGTGTCCAGTAGACACTTCTTAAGCATACTGATGTGAAAAACATTATGAACACTTGACATGCTTGGCGGTAGAGCTAACCTGTATGCTACCTTGCCAACTCTATCCAAGATCTCATAAGGACCAATGTATCTTGGAGCTAACTTGGTTCTTTCGCCAAATCTGATAGTGCCTTTGGTTGGTGCAACTTTCAGCCAAACATTGTCACCAACCTCAAATTCCAAGTCTCTCCTCCTTTTGTTCACATAGGCTGTGGTCCTTTCATTGGCTGCCTTTAATCTCTCTTGAATTTTCTTGATTTTGGCAGTAGTCTCTTCAATAATTTCGGGACCCAACTCTAGCCTATCTGAGGCTTCCACCCAACAGTGGGGTGTCATGCACCTTCTTCCATACAATGCTTCATAAGGTGCCATGCCAATGGTGCTTTGGTAACTATTGTTATATGAGAATTCCACCAATGGCAAGTGTTGGTCCCATTCACCTTTGAAATCCAACACACAGCTCCTGAGCATGTCTTCCAGTATCTGTATCACCCTTTCAGATTGCCCATCTGTCTGAGGATGATAAGCAGTACTCAGGTGGATTTTGGTTCCTAGTGCTTTATGAAAAGCACTCCAAAATCGAGCTGTAAATCTTGGATCTCTATCAGATACAATGGAGTCTGGCACTCCATGTAGTCTCACTATCTCCTGGACATACATCTGGGCTAACTTCTCCAAGGAGTCTGTGAGTTTCATAGGTAAGAAGTGGGAACATTTGGTTAGCCTATCCACAATGACCCAGATTGTATCATGCCTTAATCTTGTCATAGGCAACCCAGTCAAAAAGTCCATGGTTATGTTGCCCCACTTCCTCACTGGTATAGGTAGAGTCTGTAGGATACCAGCTGGCTTCTGGTGCTCTACCTTTACCCTCTGGCATGTGGCACATTTGGAGACATAAGTAGCTATGTCTCTCTTCATATGTGGCCACCAGAAGTGACTCTTCAAATCTTTATACATTTTCTCACTTCCTGGATGGATGTTCAACTTGCTTGTGTGAGCTTCTTCAAGTATTTCATCCCTGAGCTTTGCTCCTTTAGGCACATATATTCGGTCCTTGAAGTACAGTAATCCTTGCTTGTAGGCAAAGGATTGATACAAGGAACCTTTTTCCTCTCCTGAGATCTTTTTCAGATCAGGATCTGTCTCCTGTGCCTTTTTGGCTTCTTCAATCCATCCAGACTGAATTGTCAATGTGTAAATTTGGGCTTCCTCCCACTTATGCCATTTATGCCATAGGCATAGCAGACTATTTTGCTCATCATGATCAGCTAAGGATCCTCCTTTCAAAAGTCCTGTGTACTTCCTGCTCAAGGCATCTGCTACTAGATTGCCTTTGCCCTCTGTGTACTGTATACTGCAGTCATAGTCCTTGATGTACTCTAACCATCTCCTTTGCCTCATGTTCAACTCTTTCTGAGTGAACAAGTACTTTAGGCTCTTATGGTCAGTGTAGATCACAAAGGAACTACCCATCAAGTAATGCCTCCATTGCTTTAGAGCAAAAATCACTGCTGCCAGTTCTAGGTCATGGGTAGGATAATTTTGCTCATGGGGTCTTAACTGCCTTGACCCATAAGCAATGACATTTCTGTCTTGCATAAGCACACAACCTAACCCAGATCTAGATGCATCTGTATATATGATGTAGGGCTTACTTGGATCAGGAAGAATCAACACTGGAGCTTTAATCAACCTCTGCTTGAGCTCCTGGAAACTCTTTTCACACTTCTCAGTCCACTCAAATCTTTGACCCTTCTTGGTCAGATTAAGAACTGAGGCAATCATGGAAAAGAATGGCTGACTGGATTTCCTTCACAGCTACTCATCTTATCCAGAATCACACTTGGATAACATATCTGGTTCATCAGGTCCATGAAAGCAGCTGGGGCATTAGTCAAACCAAACGGCATGACTGTGTACTCATAATGCCCTCCTAAATGCAGTCTTAGGAATATCTTCTTCCTTTACTCTCAACTGGAAGTATCCAGATCTCAAATCTATCTTGGAGAAGATCTTAGCTCCCTTGAGTTGATCAAACAGATCCTCAATCCTAGGGAGTGGATACTTGTTCTTGATAGTCACTGCATTAAGCTTCCTGTAGTCAATGCATAGTCTCAAAGATCCATCCTTCTTTTTCACAAAGAGAACAGGAGCTCCCCATGGTGAAACACTTGGCCTTATGAACCCTTTTTCAAGAAGTTCATCAAGTTGTTTCTTGAGCTCATTCATCTCTGTGATTGGCATTCTGTAAGGAGGTATGGATATTGGACTAGCTTCTGGTTGCAGCTTGATTTCAAATTCAATCTCCCTTTGTGGAGGAATACCTGGCAGGTCTTTAGGAAAGACTTGTGGAAAGTCTCTCACTATAGGTATTCTGTCCACTTCTTTATCACAGTGCAATTCATTCAATGCATAACAGTAATCATGCTCAGAAATCACAGGTATCTCATCTAATACCTCTAGCTCCATGCCATGCATTTCATACACTAATTCCTTAGAATTCACTAATGCATGCACTTCACCATCAGGCAATGTGATTTCCCTCTTAGCACAATCAATTCTTATGTTATGCATAGCAAGCCAATTCATACCCAGCACTAAATCATACTTAGGAATGTCCAACACTAGCAGATTAGTCATAACCTTAGTCTTTCCTACTACTAGCTCACAATCCTTAGCTAGGTCATTAGTGAAAAGACATTGACTACCTGCTGTTTTCACTAAGGATATCCTAGGCATGATTTCAGTAGGCAATTTCATGGCATTCAACAAATTTCCTAGCCACTATAGACACAGATGCACCAGTATCAAATAGAACACTAACAGGCATACCATTAAGGTAAATGTTACCTCTTAGTGCTCCTCCCTGCTCTGATGTCTCTGGCCTCTCCACTTGGAAGACTCTGCCAGCTCTCTGCACTGGAGGCTGAGGCACTGGAGGAACTGGCCTCTGCTGTCCCTCCCTTGGTGCTCCTCCTCTAGGTCCTGCCCCAATAGGTCTTACTGGACCTTGGTCTTCTGGCCTCCTTTGAACCTGTGGGCAGTCTTTGATCCAATGATCCATGGATCCACATCTTAGACACGCTTGGGTGTCAAAATAGCAAGGTTTCTTCCCATGAAACTTCTTGCATTTAGGGCACCTTAGGCCAGGGAACTTCCCCTTAACCTTGCCCTCACCACCAAGATGAGAATTCTTGGCAATTCCTTTGCCATGTGGTGCCTTCTTCTGCTTGCCTCCTGCCTGACTACTTTCCCCTGGTCCACTGGGAAAGTACTTAGTCTCATACTCCTCTTGCTCTACTAATAGAGCTTTCTGCACTGCTTCATAGTATGTAACTGCTCCAAAAGGTCTAACAGCCTTTCTAATGTCTGACTTTAGGCCTCTGACAAATCTTTTGGCCTTCAATTCCTCCAATCCATGATACTGAGGAGCATACCTCACCAACTGATTGAATTTGTGCTCATACTCTAGGACACTGAGGTTGTCCTGCCTTAGAGCATCAAATTCAGCTTGCTTCATATCCTTGATGGCATCACTGATGTACTGTTCCTGGAACAGCTGTGTGAACTCTGGCTAGCTCATCTCAATATCTCTTCCTGGCCTTCTGCCCTTCTGGAAAGCATACCTATCTCTGGTGTTTCTCCACCACATCTCTGCACTACCTACCAAGTTGTAAGTAGCCAGTGACACCTTCTTGGTGGAGCTGAGTGGCATCCTCTCAAACATCTTTTCTATGAAGATTAACCACTCCTCAGCTCTCTCTGGCCCAGCTCTTCCATCAAACTGTGGAGGTCTTAGGCCTTGGAACCTCTCCAACAGTCTGACCTCATCTAGGCCCTCTAGATCCTCTGATCTATGTCTCCTGGATCTATGAGAGTCCTCTGTATGGTGATGCTCTCTATGATCTCTCTGCCTTCTCCTGGATCTTCTCTCACGGCCTTCCTCAATCTCATTCCTAGTGTAGGAATGGTCATAGACTGAGGGATTGGTCCTGGACACCTGACCAATCTCAGATCTTACTCTTCTACCTCTTGGATTTCTCCTATCCTCATCTTCCACCTCAATGGTCTCATCATTTGTGTCTTCTAAGCTTCCAGAAGGAACATATTCAGATGTGTTCCTAGTATCCTCTTCTGGTTGTTGCTGTGCATCCTGAACTAGTACTACTGGAGCTACTTGGACTCCCTGCTGTTGTCCTTGAATCAACCTCATTAAGTTTTCATTGATTAGAGCTAAGTTCCTCTGAAGCTCTAACCAAACCTGAGGCACTTCAGGGTTTGCTACCCCCTGTTGCCCCTGACTCCCTCTATTCTGTTCATTTCTTTGTTGCCCAGAACCAGTAGGAGGCCTTCGGGGTGGATCCCCTCTCCTTGTGGCAACCATGTTTACTTCCTGCATTGATGATCCATCATAGAGCACATATAAAGATCATAGGTATTTCAATGGTACTTGACACTAGCAGCTGACCAAACTGAGTTCATATATGTAAATGCATGCAATGCCAACTATATGCAATGTACATGTATAAACCATGCTCTGATACCAACTTCTGTTACCCACTCCGGGGTAGTCCAGTTATGGTGCCAAAACTGTGCATTTAGACTCCCAGGATTGGTATGTCCTGTAGGTCATCAGAACACTACCCTTAGTGTGCATACCCAAGTGACCCTCTTGAGCACTATGTAAATACATGCATATTGGTCCAACCATAACACACATATTCACATTTCATGCACACCATGGCAGCAAAGAAGGAAAACACTAGCACAAGTCTTAGTTTTGGCTTCCACACATTAGGCAATCTTGTTAAGTTCTAGTGACCAGCTACTGCACCTGTAACTTCCACTAATAAACTGTATCATTCTAGCCACATACCCCCCTGTTTTCTTTGCTCCATTATCAAGTAGAGACTTAGAGAAAACCAAGGAATTTTGTTTTACATCAATAGCCCACCTATGGACCAAGTTATGGATTTTTGAAGTTGGTTACAAAATTCTGACCAAATGAACAGTAACTCAGCCAAATTTGCAACATCATATCTTTGGCTACAGGGCTCTAAATCCAGAAATTCCAAATCCCAGTTAACCCTCTAGATGTCCTCTAGGTGTGGTCAAAATTTCATACCAAGATTCATTCTACACAGGGAGATATTAAACTTTATGTCCAGAGTCAAAATTCTGGCAACTTTTGGACCATTTTGCCCATACAATTTTTCCAAACCATGCAAACACTTCATTCACAAGGGGAAAGCCCTCCAAGGCTATCCCATATATGTCCATTACACATAGGAATTACATTCCCTTTCTTTTAACAACTTTATGTGGCCAAAACAGAATTTACAAGTAAGCAGCCCATCATTCACACTTAGGCAGCTTTGCACCACATCACTTACATAGCCAAAACATTACTCAAATGTTCACATACTTGTCTCATTTTACATACAATAAATGTACATGCATACATGCACTACAATATGGTCTTAACTCAGCTAAATACGCACCCTAGGTTACAGGAGGTCCTGAGACACAATGGACTCCAAAAACAGGATGCTGGACAGCTGCTGCACAACACAGTAAGTACCACCATTAAAAATACCAAATGTGCTCCTAAAATCACCAAAGTTTCCAGATCATAACTAGACATATGGAAGTTCTTGTACCTGAAATTTCAGATCAAAACTCAAACCAAAAAGGTTATTTTGAAGGTGATCTTTCAGCTGGACCTGAAATGACAGAATTGAGGGGAGTAAGTTTCATTGAGAAACTTAGTAAGGGTAGCACTTGGATTCAATAGGAAATATAACCATCATTAAAACCTGCATCCAAAGACACTAAAACACAAAAACCACAATGCATATATACAAGATATAGCAACCAAATGCAGCAGCCAAACACAAACAACAAACACATGAAATGTGGCAGCAACATATACCATAGGTTAGTCCATAAAACAAATAATAAACATAAATAAATCACTATGGCAGCCCTCCTCAAGCTAATTCTTGGTCTTAGGAGGATTTTAACAGTAGTTAGTACTAACTTTTGGGCTCTAGAAACCCAGAAATTCGCTTCCATCACTATGCATTCACACTAGGTCACAAAACCTTCAATAAGTGCACACCCCTCACTAAGCTTGGTTCATCAAGCTCATGGCTCTCTTCCAAGCTTAGCCCTAGCTCCATGGTTGCTTGAAAAATACAGAAAACAACCCATGAGAGCAAGAGAACCCTTACCTTGATGGGTATGCTGAAATTGGAGCTTGATCCTAGGTGCACTCAAGCAATAGCACCAAAGAGCTTCCAGTTGTGCTTCCTTGACTTCAATTGCAAGTAGTTTTGAGTTTGAAGGTATGGTGGCTATGGAGGAAGTGTGGAGCAGAGGGCTGGCTTTCTTTTTTCTGGTGGAGGCCGAAATTTAGAGATGCAAAGGTGGTCTTGACTACTTAAATAGTCAAAAGTACACTAAACACACTTAAGTAGTCTTAACCTTGTCTTATGTCATTTTCCTTGCTACAAGACTATGGTTTCTTAGTCTTAATCTCTTGGCCCACATTTGACCATCCTTATCTTCCTTTAGCAGGCCCTCCTTATGTGGGATAACCCCAACAAAACTTCCATTTGACTTAAGTCATG
>SMDT01002296.1:0-43768 GCA_005392925.1 Aquilaria sinensis
TTCAAGGGGAGGATAAAAATGAGAGGGGGAACCCATGAGGGGAACCATTACCACAGTGGGTAGGCCAAAAACAAGCTTGATCCTTGAAGTATCCAAGAAATAGCTCTAGTTGGCTTCCAATTACTTCCTTTTGCCTCCAATTTCAATCAATTGAAACCAAGTTTTAAGGTGTGGTGGCTGTGGAGGAAGCATGGTAGTGTTCTTGGGCTAGGGGAGGATGAAAATCAGAGAGATAGAGGGATAATTGATTTGGCCTCTTAAATGGCTTAAATGAGCTTGAGGGCACAAAACACACTTAACAAGCTTAACCTTGCTTTATGTCATTTTCTTTCTCACTAATTATGGTTTCTTTGTATTAAACTCATTGGTACACATGTGCCCAACATTTTTTACTAATTATCAAGTCTTGGCTGCCTCCCCCATGGTGGGATAACCCCACAATTCCACCCTTAGACTTAAGTCAAAAGCTTGAACACCTTAAGGTTTACACTAGAACATTTAGGTCCTTGTTGCCTTTAGTGTTTCCTTTGTCCAAACTTGTCTTCCATGAGTAATTTGGTCCTCCAATAGCACTTTCATACCATTTATATCCTTCCCATAACTCTCCAAGTCTCTTTCTTGAGAGTTTTGCAATTGAGTACCCGAATTTCCAAACATTACAAAAAAGTCCATAAATTGCTCGACAAATAAGCAATCGTTTAGGCTTTTCTTGGGGGCCAAGTTATCAACTTGGAACACTTTTAAGGAGGTGTTGATCATGCCTTTTACCCCTCACGCTTCAATCACTATGGTGAGAATTACACAATATAATGGTTTTTAGCCATTATGACATTTGTAATTCTCCCATTTTGTGAGGTGGTAAGACTGAGTATACCCTGAAAGACCTCAAAAAAGATGAACCTGAGTGGACAGTCTTTGTTGATGGAGCCTTCAGTTTCGAACACCAAGGAGCTGAAGTAATCCTCCACGAGCCCAAAGGTATGGAAGTCAGGAAGGCCATCAAATTCGGATTCAATGTCACCAACAGTGTCGCGGAATATGAAGCCCTTATAGTAGACTTGAGGCTGGCAAGAAAAGTTGGTGTAAGGAATCTGAAGGCCCACAGTGATTCTCAGCTAGTGGTACGATAGATGGTGGGGGACTACGGGGCAAAGGACTCAAACTTGGAAAAGTACCATGATCTCATGAAAAAAACTCATCTAGGAGTTCGACACGGTACATATAGAAAATGTACTTCGGTGAGACAATATGGAAGCCGATACTCTGGCAAATCAAAAGAGTCCACTAAGGTACTGTATTAGCCAAGTGTGGCGGTAATGTGCATAGCAACCTCGGGAAGAGGGTGGAAAGACCCTATCAAGTAATACCTCACAACGTCAGAACTTCTCAAAGATCCTCTCAAAGCCGTGAAAGTGTGAAAGCGCTCAGGAAGATACTTCCTGATTAGGGAATAGCTATATCAGCAAGGGTACGCAAGTCTGTTACAGAGGTGAGTCAGCGAAGAAGATGTTGAGATGGTCCTCAAAGAAGTCCATGAGGGAGCCTGTGGTTCTTACATAGGAACTGATGCCCTTGCCGGGGTACTACTCCCCAAGGATACGTCTGGCCTACCTTGAGGAAGGACGCGAAGCAGTTCATCCAGAAATGCGACAACTGCCAGAGACACGCTCCTGTCCAGAGATTACCCTCGGAAGTCATAACTTTGGCAAACTACCCCTGCCCCTTCACCGTATGGGGTATAAACCTCATTGGGCTTCTCCCAACAGCTCTCGGATGAGTGAAATTTTGTGTAGTCGCAGTAGACTACTTCACCAAGTGAATCGAGGCAAAGTATTTAACAGCAATATTGGTGAGGGACATACAAAGATTTGTCTAGAAGAACATCATATGCAGATTTGGCATTCTGAGGGTGATAGTAAGTGATAATGGTTCCCAATTTACTGATAAAGGGTTCCAGGAATTCACTACCAACCTCGGGATTAAATTGCACTTCACTCCAGTGGCCCATCCTTAGAGTAATGGATAGGTTGAAGTGTCCAATAGAACAAGAAAAGATGGTCTGAAAAAGAGGTTGAACAAAGCAAAGGGAAAATGGCCAGGAGAGCTTCCAAGTGTGCTGTGGAGCTATTGAACAACTCCCAGAAGGGCCACAGGTGAGACACCATTCTCACTCATCTCCGGAACAAAGGCCATTATCCCCGTCAAAATCACACAGCCATATGTTAGAATATAGGTGTTCAACAAAGAAGGGAACAACTTCGGTTTAAGGGCCAAGCTGGATTTAATTGGTGAGCATAGGGTGATGGCCGAGCTTAGAAGAAAAGCTTTTCAACAGAGAATAGCCGTTGCTGCAAACTTGCACGTCAAGCATAAAGGAATTAAGAAAGGGGACCTCATCCTCTGAAGAGCTGAATTTGAAGCCCGAAGATCATCCCATGAAGTACTTTGGGCAAATTAAGATGGACCTTATTTGGTCCTCGAAGAAGTTTGGCCAGAAGTCTACAAGCTCGGTAATACCGAAGGAGGAGAGTTGAAAAATACATGGCATTCAGACTCTCTGAAAAAATTTTACACTTAGAACATTTTTTGGTTGGAAAATTGTGCAAAAAACACCAAGGGAGGTATGACCGAAGGTGGTAATTTCCTTTGACCGAACATGGTTCCATCTGAGGGGCGTCGACCGAACATGGTCATGTCCGAAGGTGGAAAACTGAAAGTGGTTGTTTCCTGAATTACATAAGTGAATTCCCATACTTAGAAAAATTTTCAAGGTGGTCGAATCCGAAGGGGTGCCTATGTGTAAAGTTATACATTTTTGCTAAAGCATGGTGACCGAACATGTTCGCTTCTGCGGGAGAAAACCGAACATATTCTCTTCTGAGGGGGGAAACTGAACATGGTCACTTTCGAAGGGGCATTCGTGAAAATAGGCAGCCTTTGCCAAAGGAAATCAACCAAACATGGTTGGCAAAAAAGGCACTTAACTATTTTTTACACAAGTTAAGTTTTGCCGAAGATATTCAACCGAACATGTTTGATCTTATAAATACCTAACTACCGCCCCAAAGGTCGTTGACCGAAGATGGTCGCGAAACCCCTCGGCCGAAGATAGTAGAGTGTTAAAGAATGAAGATGATATCCGAAGACCAATCGTGGACTTAGCCAAATTTTGAAGAAGAGAGAAATTTCATTAACACTTCATCACAAAATACAAGGAGCAGATTACAAGGGAAAGAAGAAAAAGGAAGCCTATTCGGGGTCCTGGTCACCTGCTGGCTCCTCAGCATCTTCGGCTTCCTCACCTTCGGCATCGTCCTCTTCGGCAGCAACTTTTGGGGCCGAAGGTGGATTAGCTGGGAGATTGAGGAACTCTATCCTTAACCATTGCCAAGATGGTCCTTTGAGGATGTCCGGGGCCGCCAAAAAGGAAAGGTCGAGGTCAGAAATTCTGGACAGAACTTGTTGACAAGCCAGGCAAAAACCGTCCTGATAAATGGACTTAGTTGCCTAATCGGACTTAGCCTTCTCTACATCCAAGTCCTCCAATTCTCTCTTGAAGACCTCGACCTCCCTTTCCAACTTCTTCTTTTTCTTCTTTTTCTCCTTCTTCAGCCTATCGACCTTGGCTTGGAGTTTAGAGTTAAAAGCAAATGCCTTTGGAAGATCAGCAACGGCATCCTCCTTTTCTTTTTGGAAAACCTTATTTGCCGAGGAAAAAGATATCAACCTCGTGCCGAGGTCAGATATCCTCGAAGAAAATTCTTGAATTAGCTCCCCCTAGCTCTTAAGCACCTTCTCCCAAAGGTTAGCCAAATCCTCCTTGGTTATTTTATTTAGCTCGCCATACTTAATGATTGAGTTGGCAAGGAGTTCCTTGGCCTTGGCCAAACTCCCCTTTGACCAACTTCGGACCGAGGTTTGTTTAGCTACTCAAGCCCGAAGGTACTCACTGTACGCCAACAGCTGCAAAAAGGGAAAATTTTGAATAAAGGTCAAAACGGAACTCAAAGAAGGGAACTCTAAAAGTTTCTAAGTCCTAAAGGATTAAAGTTTACCTGGGCAACCTGCTCATTCATCCTCATCGTGAAGATTTCTTCATTGGGGCATTCCTCAGTCAGGGACTGGAAAGTGGCATTTGTCATAATGCCCTTCGCCATTTGGGAAGCCATCTTCTGGCTATCCTCAGAGAACAGGTTCATGTCCTCCATGAAAGTCCTGAAGGGCTCCCTCGGGACCTTGTCCCTCAGGATTTTGGAATCCCAAATAGCCCTCCTTTGGATGTGGTCCTCTGCCTAGGGGGCCTGTACTTCTTCGCCTACAAAGTCACGCCGAAGTTCCATTAGAACGTTATCCTTTAGCCATTCATCTATAAGGTCTAAAATGCCAAAATTTCCCAAACTCATAAAAGAATGGCTAAGGGACAAACCTGGAGGAAGTTCAGCATCTTCTTCCTCGAAGTCACTAACTTTGAGGACCTTGGCAGGAACACCTTTGCCTTTCCTTTTTTGGCGTTCCTCAAGTTCTTCAACTGAAAAACCACCAACCAAAGGCCCTAAAATATCTGCAGCAGTACTAGAACTAAGGGGAGTTGAACAAATAGCTGGCTCCGAAGGAGGATCAGCATGAACAAGAGTTTGGTTCTGCACCTCCACAGAGTCTTCAGGCAGAGGCGGAAGGGAGTCCTCCTTGGCCTTCTTCAACTTCATCTCCAAAGACGGTCCCCTCGGCACCTTTTTCCTCTTCAGCGCCACTTTC
This sequence comes from Aquilaria sinensis, assembly GCA_005392925.1. Taxonomy (NCBI): domain Eukaryota; kingdom Viridiplantae; phylum Streptophyta; class Magnoliopsida; order Malvales; family Thymelaeaceae; genus Aquilaria; species Aquilaria sinensis. The sequence goes on from SMDT01002296.1 coordinate 4,756, forward strand.
TTTCTTTGCTGCTCCCCCTTCTCGGCTTAGCCGAGGAAGAGACTCTTGTAGAAGGCAACAGACTTGTCACCCATCTCTACAAAAGCAAGAACATCAGTGTAAGTAAAGAGGATATATATGACAAAAATCTAGAAAGGGACTTACTTTCTTCAAGAGCCGAATAGGAGAGTTCGCCCCGAAGGAGCTTTACCAACCACGCCTTCTTGCTATAAAAAAAGAGCTTTGGCATATCTTTGTCGGTTATGTTCCATGACTACCCCCAGCTCCCGAATGACTTCTTCGGTCATAAAGTTCCACCTAATGGGGAAGGGGTATAGGGAACGCGGAGGAACCTTGGGACCCTAATCCGCGACAGCCCGAATACGGCTGTCAAATTCTTCGAATTAGGCTTCTAACTCCAAAGTTAGTAGCTTTTAGGGATCTACTACATCAATGTCAAGAGTCCCTAAGGCCTATTTGGTTGGCACATGCTTCCATTGTTCATCCACCTTCATGAAGAAGAACTTCTTTTGCCACCCTCGCCAACTGTCCTTCATTCTGAAGGTGAACGTATATTTCTTGCTCCCAGATCCCCGAGAAAGCAAGAAGTAGAAGCCACTTTTCAAAACTGGGTGGAGTTTATAGTACTGCATGAAGAAGATGAAGTGGGGCTCTATCTCGAAGACACCACACATGAAAAGGAAGGCATTGAAATAAGAATAGGAATTCGAAGGAGGTTGGTTCACGACTATGCCATGGAATTGGAAAAAGTTGCAAACCATCTTCGGAGGAGGTTATCGAAGTTCGACCTTCAGCTGAGCCCTGAAGATGGTAACCTTGTCCGAATGAGGGGCATAACTGGGCATACCAGGGCTAGGAAGCCTAGTGACAACATAAGAAGGAAGAAAGAATTTGGCTGACCACTTTTGGACTTTCTCCGAAGTGGCATAGCTAGGATGAGAGTTAAGAGGAAGCCAACTCTCGGGGATGGGCTGTACTTCGACTTGTTGAGAAGACATGTTCAACGAGAAGGCTCTAACCTCGGGGATATGAAGGAGAAAATTTTGAGAAAAAATGGAAATTTTGGAAATAAACCCACCTATTTTGGACCGAGGTAGGAACTTCGGAAGACCGCCGCAAGTGTTGCCGGAAATCGCTCCGCCGCTAGCACCACCGCCAAAGAGAAGGTGAAAAAGGAGAGAAAAGCATAGAGCAAAGGCAATGAAAAATGAGAAGTGTGGAGAACTCTGGAGGAGGAAGGGTTTATATAGACCGAAGGAGGCAGGCGAAGCGTCGCCATAATGACCCCTCACAGACGAAGAGACGTAACTGATGTAATGGATGTGACTGTTCGCCAATCACCAGGTGACATGTGTCACCTGACGCGAGAAACAAGGGCACGCCTTCTGACAGCTAGCAGATCTATGCAAGCCTAGCCCAAAGTGACGCGTCTCTCTGATCAGAAGATGTGACGATTCACTGGCAGGCAACAAAAAACCCAAAAGGGGAATGTACACTTCTAGTCCGAAGGAACAACTTCGGGAACACCAAAAGCTTGGGCAAAGAATGAGTACCACCTAATGCCGAAGGCAGTTCAGGAACACCTCGGCTAGTACCACCTAATGAGAAGGCACTACCTCTGCTAGGAGGCGTCCTGAACCGAAGAAGGGCCCTCATCCGAAGAAGGTAACCTCGGTCAAAAATTCAGTTAATACTTGCTGAGACGACTGTCACCTACCACAAAGAGTTCCACGAAATGCTTGCAAAAGCTCAAGTACCGAAGATACAACTTCGGCTTTCCGAGGGGGGCATGTGATAGCCAAAGGGCTATTAACCCTTCTAGAATTCCCAAAGTGACCTGAGAAGCACCACCCTCGGGAAACATGAGTGACCAACCTCGGGAAAGAGGGGGCCCTTACCATCCTCGGGAAGAACACCACCTTATAACTGAGGGGCCATGATCCCCGAGATCTCCAGATCACCTAGCCAAAAACCACCCTCGGGGAAGACCTAGCACCAACCTCGGTGAACGACAACCACCCTCGGTAGGTAACAGAACCGACCTCGAGAAAATCTATATACTACCACCTTTGGAATAGCGAACTCACCAAGTTCGGGAAAGTATATCCCCATCCTCGGCAAGGAAGAGTGTCTTCCGAAGGTGCCCCACTCTGCCGAAGGGCCTCTCCTAATAGCCCTCGGTGGCTATATTGAGCCGAAGGGGGCCTCCTATTCCGAAGGAGCCTTATACCCCGAAGGGGTCTCATTCTCCAAAAGGGTCTTGCGGAGATACGACAAAAACATGGTTAAGGAGCCTCTGACAGAAGAGACCTTGCACATGCCCCTGCCCTCTGGCTGAAACAGCCTACGGCCAGCTGGAGATACCTATCTCCGAGGGTATGGATCAAATCTGACCGAACACATGTCATGATCTGAACAGGCTGTGTCAAACAGCCTCATCCCTCCACCCTCCTATAAATACTTAGGAAGGACCTTGGTAAGAAAAGAGACAGAACTCTGGCTATTTTCCCCACTCTTTGCTCCTTACAACTCTTACTCTCAAAATACTGACTTAGGCGTCGGAGGCTCCTCCCCATGGAAACACATTCCGGGGAGTCTCTAACCCTTGTTCTTCAAAGTCTTGTAGACACCATCCTACCAGAAGTCTCTCATTCAGGCACCTTCACACCAGAAGTCTCTCCCTCAAGCCAGCATGTCATACTAAATTGCACAGGTAAGAAACCCCTCCAGTTGGCCTTCCCTCAGGCCTCAACTCCTTGGCCTAGGAGCTCTCTCTTGTCTATTATGTCATGCAGTGAGATCGGTTAACTGGACTTCCTCCTCAAGTGTAGTCTTTTATCTTATGCCTTACTCTCTTGGCTTTTGGGGCATCATCATTCTCCTTCCCATTTCCGCTAACTTGATCACCAAGCAAAGGATTTTATTAACTTGCCTAGTAAACTTGTGGCTAGTTACCAACAACTAGTTGGGCAAAGTTGCTTGCATAACCTCCATTATATGTTCCATTCTTCCTTGGCCAAGCTTGGCCCAGGTGTTAGCCGTGTTGTGCCCATGCCCAAAAGCCAATCATGAGATGATTGTATCTTTTGCACATTGAGTCATGATATTTTATTAAGGCATTAATCCAGCAATTATGTTTGTTGTTTTTGTTTCTGCGTAACTTAACAAACATAATTGTAACCCTAGAATAATGATATTCTTAAACGTCCCTGGTCTAGTATTATTGTGGAGCGGGTTGCAATAATACATAACGACTAGCATATGTGGAGACTAATATGAGATATGTAGTCTACATATGGGTACAAGTTGGAGAACTTGTGTACTGGACCGACCCACCATGAGAACACTACATGGATCGTTATATGAGTGTCATAAGTGATTCTCATAGTGATCATGGTATATGTAGTCCTTCGACCTAAGATCATCAAGGTTCCCTACATGTGAGTCACATACTTTGATACTTTCCTTTGTTGCTCGTAACTGAGTGAACTTGAAGGAGGTCATTGGGTATGTCACATATCATGCGGAGGGATTTGTATGATCAAGATGGGATTTGTCCCTCCTATGTAACGGGAGTGATATCTTCGGGCCCCTTGATAGAGTGAGACTTAGAAAAATGCATGGCCATGCTCGGATGAGTTGATATACGATATCAATGTCATCAGTTTAAGTTGGTCTACTCGGTAATCAAGAAACCAAAGATTGGGCTATACGAGAGTGACACATTCCATGTCTCGTGCTTAGTCTTGATATCTTGGACAAAGGGACAATGGCATATATCGGTGATGATCATAAAGGTTTAGTCGAATCATCGACAATCTTGTCACTTGGGTAGCAATGATGTGTTGCTAGACACCGCTCATTGCTTATGATCATAAATGTGATTTATGATCATTGCCAACATGGCAAGAGCCTATTGGGTCGCACACATAGAGCTATTTGGATCATTAGAGTGCATGGGCTAATTATTTGGGTTATGGTTTCACTTTAATTTCGTATTAATAATGGGCCCAAGAGTTGAGCCATTATTAAGCCTGAAATTAAATCCTAATTGGATTAGGGCTTTGAAACCCATTAGGCCTGGAAGTTGAGTTTCACTATAAATACAACTTTTAAGTGAGAAATTCGCAGGTCTCCTTGCCCTAGCCTCCAAAAAGGACAGCCACACTCTTCTCTTGCAATTCCTTGGAGGACGCAAGCTAGCACTGCGAGCGCAAGAGAAACACATCTGTCGGACGTGGTGGAAGCGTGGTGATCCCGAGAGGCTCGTGTGGATACCATAGAGAGCCTGAACACGTCAACTGTTCAGGTTTTGTGATTCAACTCTACAGTTGAGTGAGAGATCTCAACCGAAAATTAGGTATGAAAATTTTCAAACACCCGGTTTACCCCGTTTCACTTGGATCCTGGAGGGTTTCGGTTAAATTCCACTGCGCTGTTTGGCTCCCGAAACCCATCAGTGGTATCAGAGCTACTGGTGAAACCCTAAATCGGGATTGAGTGTTGAATCGCATGATGTTATGTGTTCGGTTGCTTTTCGGCCATGATTAATTAGATTGATTCATGATGCATGAAACCGGAACTCGTAATGAACATATGACATATATGAAGAAATGACACTAATTGGTTAATGAGATTAACCCAAAATTGATAGGTATGAGATACCTATATGGATTAGGATTCTTGCAATAGTTGCAAAAACCCTAGCTTGGTTCGGATTCGGCCTATTCGGGCACCGAAAGTAAGGTATTTTTGGTGGCTCGAATGGAAGAGTCTCGGGTGCCTACTTGCTTGAAATAAAAGATCTCGGGCAAAGCAATTGTAAGACAATTCTTTTTGTGCACCGGGGGGGTGCTGCCCCCCTCGCAACCCCCCGTAAGGGCGGCCCCCGGTGCCTACTTGCTCGAAATAGAAGATTTCACCGGTCAAGGAATTGTAAGACAATTTTTTGTGTCTGGCTGCGTTGCCCCGGACGCCCCCCGTGAGGGCGGAACCCCGCCACATAAATAAAAACTGGTTAATCAACGCACAAAAATTGGCATGCATCTTTGTTGAATGAGATTTGACATGATATGCTGATTGGTGTTTGAAGCATGGTGCATGGTTATAGCCCTTGATTGGTTGTACTTGTAAATACGGCCTGCGAGTCGTGCCTTTTCTTATCACTCTCATTGTACATTCTCTTCTCACCTTACTCCCCTCGAATGTAACTCGAGGTTTCTATTATTGATGTAATGGTGCATTATGGGATCATCCAAGGTTGTATGTCTAAGGATCATCCAAGGAGGCATGTCCAAGGAGATGACAACAAAAGGGCAACCAAGAAAGGAAGAGAAGGAGCTTGTGAAGACTCTTTTCTTTTCTTAGGCTTTTATGATATTCTCATTGGCTTGAGAATATCGCATAGTTTGGGCTATAACCATGTCACGTTTACTTTCTTGAACGCATGAGATGCATGTTTTATATTTGTATGTGATGCATGTATAAGACAACCGGAGATAACAAATTGGTGAGATCAAAATGAAAAAAATCCCTCAAACAAATATTAAGTCATTAAATGTGATGCCTTCCAAATGTTGGCACTCGTCAAGACTTTGATCAACATTAGGTGGGTTTGCCAAAGCAAAGCACCTATGTTCATCTTGGTAAGGCGCGATGGGATAATAGTGATATCCAAATTGCTAACTTTGGGTCTGACTTAACTAAGTCATCCTAATAGGATTAGGGACTTAGAGGCATAGAGTTGGGCTTAAGCTCATGAGATGAGCTTGGACAAGTGTTGTTCACCCAACTATCCAAGAGTTGCATAAGATGCAATTGGCAAGGAGTTGCCTACCTAAATAGCTGTAACTTGAGAGAAAAGCCAAAGCTGACTCAGGTTGTGGTCAAATATGGATCTTGGCCCACTAGAATACCTTAGCGCCGAGGTGTTCCGAAATAATATCGAGGGTTATTATTTTGAGGAAAATAGTGGGAGTATCGTTTAATAAAAGTCCTTATTAAATGAATTAAAATACATGACTCTTACACTGCATATTTACTGTTGTAGATAACCATGGCACAAAACACATCGACACTTTCGTTGCGATCGATCCTTGAGAAGGAAAAACTGAATGGGACCAACTTTCTCAAATGGTACCGAAACTTGAGGATAGTCCTCAAACAAGAGAGAAAGGCTTATGTCCTAGAGCAGCCCATTCCGAATGAGCCTGCTGCCACTGCTCCAAGAGCTGAAAGGGATGCTCACAAGAGGCATTCTGATGATGCTTTGGATGTTGCATGCCTCATGCTTATTACCATGGAATCTGAGCTTCAGAAGCAACATGAGAACATGGGGGCGTTCGATATGATCGAACATCTCAAAATGCTTTTCCAAGAGCAAGCTAGGCATGAGAGGTTTGAGACCTCTAAGGCATTGTTTCAGTGCAAGATGTCTGAGGGAAGTCCCGTGGGTCCTCATGTGCTCAAGATGATTGGGTACATTGAGAATCTTGAGAATTTGGGATTTGCTCTTCAGAAAGAGTTGGCTATTGATGTAGTCTTGCAATCGTTGCCTGAAAGCTACAGTCAGTTTGTCATGAACTATAACATGAACGACCTTGACAAGTCCCTTCCCTGAATTGCTCAACATGTTGAGAACTGCTGAGCAAAACCTTAAGAAGGCTAAGCCCATTTTGATGGTTCAAAAGGGCAAGGGAAAGGGAAAAGCCAACAAGAAGAAGGATAAAGCTAATGGAAAGTCCAATGCTAGTTCTTCTTCAGCTGCACTGAAACCAAAGGGTGGTGTGGCAAAGGAAGGGGAGTGCTTCCATTGTAAGCAACCTGGACACTGGAAGCGCAACTGCAAGCTCTATCTTGAAGAACTTGCTAAGGAAAAGGGAAGTAAGACTTCCACTTCAGGTATTTTTGTTATAGAGGCTAACTTTTCTACTTCCTCATCTTGGGTATTGGATACTGGATGTGGATCTCACATTTGTGCAAATGTGCAGGATCTAAGTAGAAGTAGAAGATTGGCCCGAGGTGAAGTGGACCTACGTGTTGGAAATGGAGCAAGGGTTGCTGCCTTAGCCGTAGGGACTTATGTTCTCACTTTACCTAGTGGATTAGTTTTAGAATTAGACAACTGCTACTTTGTGCCTACTATTAGTAGAAATTTGATTTCTGTTTCTTGTTTGGACAAGAAAGGTTTTTCATTTATAATAAAGGACAAATGTTGTTCTATTTATTTGAATGAAATCTTTTATGGTAGTGCTCAACTTAGCAATGGGTTGTATGTTCTAGACCTCGAAGATCCAATCTATAATGTGAATACCAAGAAGGTCAGATTAAATGATTCAAACCCGACCTATCTCTGGCACTGTCGCTTGGGCCATATAAATGAGACCCGCATATCCAAGCTCCATAAGGATGGACTCTTGGACTCATTTGATTTTGAATCATATGAGACATGTGAGTCATGTTTGTTGGGCAAGATGACCAAAGCCCCATTCACAGGGCAAAGTGAAAGGGCTAATGACTTACTAGGACTCATACATAGTGATGTATGTGGCCCTATGTCTACACAAGCTAGAGGAGGTTTCCAATACTTCATTACTTTCACTGATGACTTCAGCAGATATGGCTATGTGTATCTCATGAGACACAAGTCAGAATCCTTTGAAAAGTTCAAAGAATTCAAGAATGAAGTAGAGAATCAACTCGGGAAGAGTATCAAAGTGCTTCGATCAGATCGAGGTGGAGAGTACTTGGATCGAGAATTCCTTGACTATCTGAAGGAGTGTGGTATAGTATCACAACTCACTCCACCAGGTACACCTCAATGGAATGGTGTATCTGAAAGGAGAAATCGAACTCTGTTAGACATGGTTCGCTCTATGATGAGTCAAGCTGACCTTCCAAACTCCTTTTGGGGACATGCTCTAGAGACAGCCGCTTTTACACTAAACCGAGTTCCATCTAAATCGGTTCAAAAGACACCATATGAGATATGGAGTGGGAGGCGTCCCAATTTGTCTTTTATGAAGATTTGGGGCTGTGACGCTTATGTGAAACGTCAATCCTCTGACAAACTAGGGCCCAAATCTCAAAAATGCCTTTTTGTTGGGTATCCCAAAGAAACAAAGGGTTACTATTTCTACAATCCTTCTGAGCAAAAAGTGTTTGTTGCTCGAACTGGTGTCTTTTTAGAGAAAGAGTTTATCTCTAAAGAAACTAGTGGGAGGAAAGTAGAACTTGAAGAAATTCAAGAACAACAAGGAGACATCGAACCTGAAATGGAACCTGAACAGACACCACAAGATGTTGTGTTCAAGAGTCTGTTCCTGTAGCACAGAGCCCACGTAGGTCTGGTAGGATTCGGCGTGAGCCTGAGAGATATGGATTTCTCGTGACTCACACCGGTGATGTGATGCTCATGGATCAGGATGAGCCCACAACCTACCAACAAGCTATGTCGGGGCCTGACTCTGAGAAGTGGCTAGTGGCCATGAAATCTGAGATGGAATCCATGTATGAAAACCAAGTATGGACTTTGGTTGACCCACCTGAAGGGGTAAAACCCATAGGGTGCAAATGGGTTTTCAAGAAGAAAACTGACATGGATGGTAATGTGATTACCTTTAAGGGACGATTGGTTGCAAAAGGTTTCAAGCAAATTCATGGTATTGACTATGATGAAACTTTTTCACCAGTTGCTATGCTTAAATCCATCTGAATTTTGTTTGCTATTGCTGCACACTATGATTATGAGATATGGCAAATGGATGTCAAAACTGCATTCCTAAATGGAAAGCTACTTGAGGATGTGTACATGACACAACCTGAGGGTTTTGTCACTCCTGAGAATGCCAATAAAGTGTGCAAGTTGCAAAGGTCCATTTATGGACTGAAGCAAGCTTCTCGAAGTTGGAATCTTCGTTTTGATGATGCAATCAAAGAGTTTGGTTTTATCAAAAATGAAGATGAACCTTGTGTCTACAAGAAGGTTAGTGGGAGCGCTATTGTCTTCTTGGTGTTGTATGTAGATGACATACTACTCATCGGGAATGACATTCCTGAGCTACAGTCTGTGAAGACTTGGCTAGGGAAATGTTTCTCTATGAAGGACTTGGGTGAAGCAGCCTATGTGTTAGGCATCAGGATCTATAGAGATAGATCTAGAAAGCTTCTTGGCCTAAGTCAAAGTACATATATTGACAAGGTGCTAAAGAGGTTTAGCATGCAAGATTCCAAGAAAGGATTCTTGCCCATGTCACATGGTATAACTCTTTCTAGATCTCAGTGTCCGAGTACACCCGAGGAGAGAGAGCGCATGAGTAAGATTCCATATGCCTCAGCAATTGGATCTATCATGTATGCCATGATATGTACTCATCCCGATGTCTCATATGCTTTGAGCATGACGAGTAGGTACCAATCGAACCCCGGTGAGAGTCACTGGACAGCTGTTAAGAACATCCTTAAGTACTTACGAAGGACTAAGGATGCATTCTTGGTCTTTGGAGGTGAAGATGAGCTCGTTGTAAGGGGTTACACCGATGCAAGCTTCCAATCCGATAAGGATGATTTTAGATCGCAATCTGGTTATGTGTTTTGTATTGGTGGTGGTGCTGTGAGCTGGAAGAGTTCAAAGCAAGAGACAGTAGCTGACTCTACAACAGAATCTGAGTACATTGCCGCCTCTGATGCTGCGAAGGAGGCAGTTTGGATCAAGAAGTTCATCATTGAACTTGGAGTGGTTCCAAGCATTACCGACCCGATAGAGCTCTATTGTGACAACAATGGAGCAATCGCACAGGCTAAGGAACCTCGATCTCACCAGCGATCCAAACACATACTCCGACGCTATCATCTCATCAGGGAGATCATCGAGAGGGGTGATGTAAGGATATGCAGGACTTCGACAGATAGCAACATTGCTGATCCACTGACAAAGCCCCTTACGCAGCAGAAGCATGATAGCCATTCTAGGTCCATCGGTATTAGATACATGGATGATTGGCTTTTAGTGCAAGTGGGAGATTGTTAGTGTTGTGCCCAAAAAGCCAATCATGAGATGATTGTATTTTTTGCACATTGAGTCATGATATTTTATTAAGGCATTAATCCAGCAATTATGTTTGTTGTTTTGTTTCTGCGTAACTTAACAAACATAATTGTAACCCTAGAATAATGATATTCTTAAACGTCCCTAGTCTAGTATTATTGTGGAGCGGGTTGCAATAATACATAACGACTAGCATATGTGGAGACTAATATGAGATATGTAGTCTACATATGGGTACAAGTTGGAGAACTTGTGTACTGGACCGACCCACCATGAGAACACTACATGGATCGTTATATGAGTGTCATAAGTGATTCTCATAGTGATCATGGTATATGTAGTCCTTCGACCTAAGATCATCAAGGTTCCCTACATGTGAGTCACATACTTTGATACTTTCCTTTGTTGCTCGTAACTGAGTGAACTTGAAGGAGGTCATTGGGTATGTCACATATCATGCGGAGGGATTTGTATGATCAAGATGGGATTTGTCCCTCCTATGTAACGGGAGTGATATCTTCGGGCCCCTTGATAGAGTGAGACTTAGAAAATGCATGGCCATGCTCGGATGAGTTGATATACGATATCAATGTCATCAGTTTAAGTTGGTCTACTCGGTAATCAAGAAACCAAAGATTGGGCTATACGAGAGTGACACATTCCATGTCTCGTGCTTAGTCTTGATATCTTGGACAAAGGGACAATGGCATATATCGGTGATGATCATAAAGGTTTAGTCGAATCATCGACAATCTTGTCACTTGGGTAGCAATGATGTGTTGCTAGACACCGCTCATTGCTTATGATCATAAATGTGATTTATGATCATTGCCAACGTGCTAAGAGCCTATTGGGTCGCACACATAGAGCAATTTGGATCATTAGAGTGCGTGGGCTAATTATTTGGGTTATGGTTTCACTTTAATTTCGTATTAATAATGGACCCAAGAGTTGAGCCATTATTAAGCCTGAAATTAAATCCTAATTGGATTAGGGCTTTGAAACCCATTAGGCCTGGAAGTTGAGTCTCACTATAAATACAACTTTTAAGTGAGAAATTCGCAGGTCTCCTTGCCCTAGCCTCCCAAAACGACAGTCGCACTCTTCTCTTGCAATTCCTTGGCGGACGCAAGCTAGCATTGCGAGTGCAAGAGAACCGCATCTGCCGGGACGTGGTGGAAGCGTGGTGATCCCGAGAGGCTCGTGTCGATACCATAGATAGCTTGAACACGTCAACTGTTCAGGTTTTGTGATTCAACTCTACAATTGAGTGAGAGATCTCAACCAAAAATTAGGTATGAAAATTTTTGAACACCCGGTTTACCCCGTTTCACTTGGATCCTGGAGGGTTTCGGCTAAATTCCGCTGCGCTGTTTGGCTCCCGAAACCCAACAAGAAAGACCATGAAACATGCCTAAGAAATTTTTCAAGCTTCACAAGACATCAAAGAAACTACATTTTAAACCCCCACCCCTAATCTACCTATGATTAGAAATAAGAAGTATAAGAAAACCAAAAAACACAAGTAACTTATGCACTAAGGTTGTCTTCAAAGAACCAAAGAGAATTTCATCTCAAAATAGCAGTATTAGTTTAGTCAAAAGCTATGCTTTTCACCTAGAATATGTTCCTATTTATAGGCCAAAACTACAAAAAAAATTAGGCCACAGTTTAGCACAAAACCCTAGTTCAAAACAGTTCAAGAAAACCTAGTCAAACTAAGACTCTAACACACATTTTGCACATGTTTAACGTGTGCAGCGTATGCCAGTTTTCATATACTACATGAATCACTTCCATGGCTCAAATGAAATCCTAAATAATTTAAATAAACAAGAAATTAGAGAAAATAAAATGCAAATACAATTTTTCCCTTAAAAAACCCAAAATGGTCTTCTCTGGTGCACTTAAGGGCTCCTTAGGGTTTTTTATTGTAACATTGAATTTCAGCTTGAATAATTGAGTTCTTTGGCTTGAGACCTTCTCTTAGATGTTGAAAAGAGGTCTTGGAACTTTATGGCTCAAAGATTCAACTTGTGGAAGAAAATGACTCTTGAACACTTCAATGGTGCCCCAAAGGTGCACTTGATGGGTGCCCTTGGTGTTCCTTGCTCTTTGACTTGTATAGGAACTCTAGAATTGAGTACCAATCTTGGCCAACTACTCCATATGATGTCTTGAATGTTCCAGTAGCTCCTTGTGATAATCTAAGTCCATTCTCCATGAAGTAGCTTAAGACAAAAACTTGAAGTGCACGTGTAAGCTCTTTTGCCTTATTTGTTGTCATTGACCCACTAGTTATCTTCAAAGGGTCCTTTCCATATTTGGTTGTGCCTTCCATGCTCATATCACTAATGCTATAATAGATGTCTTTATGTAAATGTCAAAAGGTTTATTAGGATTATGTAGTATTAGCACAGGAGTGGAAGTGAACTTGTCTTTAAGCCCCTAGAAGCTTTCTTCATGCTCTTTAGACCATTCAAACTTTTGCCCCTTTTCTTGTCAATTTGGTTAAAGCAGCTGCCATTATAGAAAATTTTGGCATAAATCTTCTATAATAGCTTGCTAGATGTAAGAAGCTTCTTATTTTTCTGACATTCTATGGATGCTTCCGATGTAAGATAGCTTTAATTTTTGCTAGGTCTATAGGCATTCCATGCCCATTTATCGCATGGCATAAGAATTCAATTTGATTGGTCCAAAAATGGAATTTTCTCAATTTTCCATATAGTTGGTGTTTCCTTAAAACACCTAGCACTATTCTTAAGTGCTCTTTATGCACCTCCTCATTCCTTGAGTATACCAGGATATCATATATAAAGATCACCATATAGTGATCTAAATATGGTCTGAATATTCTTTGCATTAGGTCCATAAAGAAAGCTAGAACATTAGTAAGCCCAAAAGGCATTACTGTATATTCAAAATGATCATATCTTGTTCTAAAAGTAGTCTTAGGGATATCTGCTTCTTTAACTCTTAATTGGAAGTACCCTGATCTGAGATCAATCTATGAGAACACTGTGTCTCCCTTAAGTTGATCAAATATGTCTTCAATCCTAGGGAGAAGGTATTCATTCTTCATAGTCATAGCATTGAGCTTTCTATAGTCAATGCACAACCTAAATGTTCCTTCTTCATAAACAGCACTGGTGCCCTCCAAGGAGGCACACTTGGTCTAATAAACCTTGTTTCAAGAAGTTCATCCAGTTACTTTTTCAGCTCATTCATTTTAGGAATTGCCATCCTGTAAGGTGTAACAGACACAGGAGTTGCTCCTAGAGTTAGTTTAATCTTGAACTCTATTTCCCTCAAGGGAGGTAAACTTGGTAACTTAGAAGGAAATACTCTTCCTCATAAAGTATAGGTATGCAATCCATTACCTTTACTTGCCCAATATCACCTTTTATTAAGTGTTCCAAAGAGTATTCTATTGATCCTAGTAATATTAACTCCTTATCTTAACAATTTATGGTAACATTACTTTCAGCTAACCAGTTCATGCCCAATATTATGTCATATCCAATTGTTTCAAGAATGATTAGATTAGCCTTTAATTCTAGCTCATTTTGCCTAATCACACAGTCTTTAACTATGTAATGTGAAAACATTATTTCATTTCCAACTGTCCTAATCATATACATTTGAGGAAATGTCGTAACCTTTAGGTTTAATTCTCTTTCTAAGTTAGCTAAAATAATGGATATAGATGCACCACTATCATAGAGCACTGAAATAAGCTTATCATAAAGGTAAAGGTTACCTTTCAGTGATTTCTTTATCAACTTGCCATAGCTTATAGCCTCTTCTCCAAGGCTAGCATCCTTCTTTCTCCTTGATCCTTCAATTTGGTATACCCTCCCAACTGGTGCTTGAACTTTGGCTAGTGTAGGTTGTCTTAGCCCTTTTTGTTTTTGCTATGGTATTGCTACCCTTTTTCCTTTGCCTTGTTGGTTTCTTGGCCAAGGAGCCTCAAACTTGGCCGGCAGTTTTCTTTCTTTTTTTCTTATTTGGGCAATCTCTAACCCAGTGTTCCTAACAACCATGCTTCAAACATCCTTCAGTAAGTCCGCAACATGGTTTGAAACCATGGTACTTTCCATAGGTCTAGCATTGAGGTCCAAACCTTTGGGCTTCTTTGGGATTTTTTTGTTCTCTTCCCACATCAACTTTTCCCAATTTGTCCCTAGCTTTTTTCCTTGCACTTTGTTGTCCCATGGGAGTCCCTTTGATGTTTCCTACCATAGGATGCTAAAATTCTTGCTCAAATGTCAGAGCCCTTTGGATAGCCTCATAATAAGTTTTGACGCCAATAGCCCTCAATATCTACCTCAATTCAGGCCTCTGTCCCCTAATGAACCTCTTAGTGCTCAACTTCTCTTCTCCATCATCTCTGGAGCATATCCGAGGATACTACTAAATCTGTGTTTATATTCCTTGGTTAACATGTTCCCCTATTTCGGTAAATCAAACTTTACTTGTTTCTCATCTTTGAGAGCTTCATTGACATACTGTTATTGGAAGACCTAGAGTAACTCAACCCACCTCATAGGTTATTTTTTCCTTATGAGTTTCCTCTCATTCTTGCTCATACATGCCCTTTACACTATTCTCCACCAATGCTCTACACTGCCTTCTAGCTTAAAAATGTCTAGCAAAACTTTTTTGGTGAATGTAACATCCATTCTTTCAAATACCTCTTTTTTTAGTAAATCCATAATTTAGCCTCTTCTAGATCACCACTACCCTTGAAAAATGAGGGTTTAAATGCTAGAAAGCCTTTTAACTACCCTTCCATTAATCTTTATTTTCTTCGCTTTTCTCATCTTCTGTTAGGAGTCCTGGTCCTTCTCAGAGAAGCCAACTCTTTTGGCGTTTCTGAGATTAGCTCCATTGTTCTAGCATTAGTACCTGAATGCTCCCCTTCTCTGTTCTCATTGTTCCTTTTGATTTCTAATCTCAATTTTATGCCTTTTCAATTTTTTCTTTCATCATCCTATTCTTGCTCTTCATTTACAAGCCTACTTGATTACTCTTCTCTTATTCACTCTTTTGCTAGCCTTCAGTCTATTCTGTCATTTTCTCCTTGTTCTTCATAAGCAGTAGTGCCTCTAGATGCCTAGGCTTAGCCTTTAGTAAGAGCTTGCATGCCTACTACATGTTAAGCAATAGTAGCTTGGATCATCTGCATCATGAGTTTCATTTTGTGCTGACCTTGCACACTAGGTTTAGGCTCTATGGCCATATTAGAAGGTCTTGTCCTACTTTCAGCTGCCTCATCATTTTCTGGCTGTTGATCATGTAATTGATCACCCTAGAGTTAATCTAGTTTTTCATTTCTCTATTTCTACCTCTAACCATTTAGTCTTACAAAACATAAGAATGGTTGCATATCATAGTGAGAATTTATGTAACAAACCTTTAAGGCCCTATACAACCTTAAGCTCCGATAACAACTTTATCAAGTCCAAATTCACCCCCACCCTAAGCCTTTGAAGAAATTTTAAATCAACCAGTTATTTTTAGTCATTTAGCTGGTTTTACCTGGCCGATTGATTTTAATCACACGGTTGATTTCCATATGGTGAATTAGGCATTAACTCCCGGGATTCTTAATCCCAACTCTTTAATTACTTTAGTGGGAATTTCAAGCTTTTGAAGCTCTAATGGGTTTTACTTAATTCACCCAGTTGATTAAGTATCAATAAGTTGAATTTAGTTAAGGGATCTTGTGAGTGCATGTGGGGTTTGAGGAGGTTAGGTGACTTATGAGTGTGTTCTATGGCCTCCAAGACATGCATAGATACATGCATACATGCATACATACGAGGATACAGACCACGCATGCATTCTTCCTACCATGCCATACTTTGTGCCTTAAGGATTACTTAAGCCCATTAAGTACAAATAAGGCACATGCCATATTCTACTCTATGTGCCCTTGCCATTAGTTACACAAAAATATTTATAGGGAAAAATTTGACAAATAGGGACTACATGGCCCAAAGTTATGTGCAGCAAAACGTTGGTCCACCAAATATCATGCATGCTGTATAGTTAGGCTTAAATTGTCTAGATGCCCATAGTCACTTTGACTTCCACTTTGACTTGATACTTAGGCCATAACTATCTTATTACTCTTCTAGTTCTAACTTGTACCAAGATGGATCCAAACATAGGAAGTCCCACAGCAGCCATTAGGGCCGACAAAGACAACAACATAACACAACCATTAGTTATTTCTTATGAACTTTCCCATGCTTCCTCTTTCATAAGCCATAATTTTAGAGTATACCTCTCTATACATAGACCTCTCCTGGAGGTTCATTAGCCCTTCACTCTTGCACTTCCTTACCATAAATGGGTAAAAGAGGACATGAGTACATAGGTACTCAGTAAGAACCCAAATTCAGCACCTAGTGCAATCACAATGTTTATAACATTGGTATACATATAAACCTCCAATCTTTCTTAATAACCTACATCAAAAGATGCCAAAACTAGTACATACAAAATAATACAAGGTACATATATATATACAAATCAGGAGTTAGCACATGCATACAAACAGAGAAGCACACAAACACACACACCACATACACACAGTTTCCATAACATAGCAAACATGATTTCCTTTCAAGTTCTTCATGTGATCACTTTGATTAGGTTCAATTAGAATAGTGCTCTAGGTGATTGATCAAGCTTGGCCAAACTTGAACAAAAACCCTATGCCTACAGAAAGCAAACTAGCTCGCTTATAAAAGTGCTTAATGCACACATAGCCCGCTACATCGCCTCTAGGTTCCTTTAGCCTTAGCCATCCCCAAAAGTATCTTTTCCCCTTCAAAATGGAGGAGATAAAGCTTTGTATGGGTCCTTACCTATGGGAAAAATGGCATCAAGGAACTTGATTATACACCATGTAACATAGACACCACCATGAGCTAGCTTTAAATCACCATGCCACGGTTTTGCCTTGTTCTCATTCTTCTTTGTCCCATTTCCTTTTGGTGGATTTAGGACATCTTATTAGAGGTTTAGGGAATTTTTAGATTATGAGAAGGTAGCAAGAAACAAGAAGCATCAACATCAAGAGCACCATCATTTGTTTGCCATACACCACCATGCTTGGTTTCAGTTTTGCCTAGTTTAACTTCTCTTTACTTTTGTGTATGTATTGATTCTTAAGTAGGTAGACGTCATAAAGGTGCCAAGAACTAGATAAGAAGATGTATTGATGTTGCCTTGAAGGACACAGTCCAAAAGGTGGTCCTATGGACTTGGTGGCCAAGGAATTTGACTAGTCGTTGGTCCAAACTTCTTCCAAGTAGCACAAATCCCTTAATATTTCATTTTGTCCTACTTTTCTCCCCAAGTGGCATGTTTTAAGTACCCACTTCATGTATTAATTTGGCAATTATGGCCTCAAACTTAAAATTGATGAACATAGGTACACTTAGAGTGCATCTGAGAGCTCCTTAGTGTACTCCAAGGTGTTTCCAAAGTTTCCTTGTGTTTTTTACCTTTTCTTAGCCCACATTGTAGCCATTATTCTTATTTCAAAGATAAGCATCAACCTCATGTAATTCTTTTCAGGAGATTAGGCTTTAGAGCCATCACATGTTCATGGTTAGACATAAAGGTACACCTAAGGGTCTTCTAGTGCACCCTAGAGTGCTCTTGTTCTTTCTCATGTGTTCTCTACATTTCTTGGGTTTAAGTGGATAGCTTTATTTGTATCTTATCATTAGGATTTATGGTTTTAAAGCCTTTAATTCCACTTGGGTGCACATAAGGGTGCATTTGAAAGTCCCCCTGTGGTCCTCCTTCGTTTTCTTTCGATGCCATTGGTATCTTTCTAATGTTTCCTCAAGTTATGAGTCTTCACCTCAAGACTCAACATGGCTTCACATTTTAGCCATTTTTGACTTAGGAACAGTGTTCTTTTCCCACATTTTTCACCAATGTGCCCTTAGAATGTCTTCGAGGCACATTATAAGTACTTAGTCTTGTATGTTTATTTAGTCCTCATTAAGTCTTACTTCAACCATCCTATCCTCCTGGCCCTCCACACTCTATAAATCAAAGATCTTTACACACTATGTCACACCCCACACAGGCCCCAGCCTGTGCACTCTCAATGCCACTCACCATTTCTTCCCCAAGAGTTATTTGGATACTCTTAATTTCAGGTGTTATTAACTACCTTTTGTTTAGGCTATTATTTTTTAGGTAATTTCAAGTCTTATTTTCTTAAGCTGAGAGCTGGGAGGTGCCCCAGGATGCTTATGAGTTATTTAGAACAATTACCTGCAGCTTAAGTAGGGCCCAACCACTAACTTGCAACACAAGGCAAGGCTGTAAATCAATAACTTGCAATACAAGCAAGGCATACACTTAATCAATTAAGTGTCTAGGATGTGTGCTCATCAAGTGTGCTACTTTCATGAATGACAACCAAGAAGCCCACATCTTTGTAGTTTTGAAAATCATGGTTTTCCATGCACATGTATATTCGGCCAAACAAAGTATCTCCAGAGGTTTCTTACATGAAACATAACCATGAGCTCATAAGCTTAACATAACTTGGCACATAGCATCCAACATATATACATACAAAACCATGTACAACAAAGGCTACATATACACACAAAATAGCCTAAGTACAAGCATCATTAGCCTGGAAGCATTCCAAGGATGCTACAAGTCCAAAATAGCCAAGGTTAAGTTTTACAAGCTAAGTTTCCTTAGTCCCCAAGAACATACCTAAGTGTGCAATACAGCAGCACACACTGAAGCACTAACCCAATGACCATGTTCATGGTCATGAAAGTGAACACTACAATCAGAGCCATAGTCCACACATCCATCCTGCACCTAGACGTGTCCCACAAACTACACAAGCCTGCAAAACTTAGAATATAAGTTTCGGCCTTAACCAATAAGACTTGTAATGCAAGTAATCAAGCCAATATTGAGTTGGCACTTACCTTGAGTAATAAGGGTACTACCTAGCACACAAACAAATAACTCAACCAAACCTACTCAAGCTGTATATCCTTTCCTGAAACAAGAAATATATGGGCAATGAGTAACAATTACTCAGTAGGATTCACAACCAACCATATTTGGTCTATTTAGTCAAGTCAAGGACTTAACCTCCATATCTTACTTGTCCTGCAAGAAAAAATGGAAAACACAGAATCACAATATACACATATAATGACTGAGACATAATGAGCATAACTAAGCTATTTACAATTTGTTCGCACACACAAACAAACAATCAAGCACACAAAATGCACACACACACCATAAGATACATTCGGCCATATTCACTAGCATGTGTCCATGTGCACTTTTTGCACTTCCATCTTCACAACATCACTCCCATTCCACTAGAGCTCCAAATTTACTAGCAAGTTGGCCTCCTTCACTAGGAATTCTAACACATGCCCATAATTGATTAGCTTACCAAATCATAAACCGAATCTCTTCAATAATGCCCATCAAGTAACTAAGATCACATAACAAATTTTAACCATCACTTAGTTACTTTATTTACTTGTTCATGGAATAATTACCAAGCAAACAAGTAAAACGTGAATCCTACCTTCTCAAACACAAGCTTGAGTTCTCGGTTGAAATTGAGTATCTAAGGCCGAAATCAACTAAGTTGCCTAACACAATAAGGCCTTCAATTAGGTATCATAGTCACTTGATCATAGAGTATTACCAAGAAAACAAGTGAGTTTATGAAGCTATACCTCTAATTTGAGCTTGAACACTCTCGGCTAGCCTTGCACTCTTCAAAGATTCAACTTCAACTTGGGTTTCTTGGTCACCTAATGCTGAAAATGAAGACTCCAAGCTTGATTTTATGTCTAAGCTTCAAATCAATACTACTTTGGCATGAATTTGGCAGCAAGACGTCAAGAACACCAAGAACATGCAAGGCTTCGTAGAACATTTCAAGTTTTGGCCAACAAAACCAAAACACTACCAAGACCAAAAACACTTTGTTTAATTTGCTTAATAGGGAACATGGCAGCCGGCCATGGACACTTGTCCAAGAAGATGGTCTAATGCTTTATTTAGTCTCATACTATTTTGCATGGTTCACTTCACCCCTCAAGAATCCATGGCTTCACTTTAGTCACTAAAATGCATGTTCATTTCAGCATAAATCTTGATTCATGGCTTACATTGCCAAGCAATAATCCAAATGGAAGAAAATCATCATTATCCCATGAAATTTTGGCCAATTACCAAGACATTAGCTATTAATTAAACTAAGTGATTTATGGCATGGTGGAAGACATAATCATAACCGACCATCAAAAGTCACCAAAGAAATTGGTCTAATTCTTCATTTTTCCTTGCACTTTCTTGCATGGCCAAAATTACTTGTTTTGAGTTTCATAGTTTCAATTGCATTATTAGTTCAAGTGTGCATTGTAGTCTTCCAACTTTATTTCTTGCCAAACTCAACATAGTCTTCCATTTAAGTGCACTTAAGGCACATAGTTTTGTAGTCTTGCATTCACATCACTATTACCATGTTCAATTGAGTCCCTCTTGTATTTAATTGTATGTTTCTTATTTTTCTTGGCCTTAGCCAAGTACTGAGATAAACACTCCAACACTCAATTTGTTAGTAAGAATATTGCTATTAAAAGAGTCCTCAAAAGTTCTAAGAAAACTTTCCTCAAAGCACACAAGAAAACCTAAATTCCATGATGTGCCAACGTGCGGGCCATTTTTCAGGAGTCGCCACCAATCGGTTTTCGCTCAGGTCGATTGGATACCTTAAAAATAATCTGCGAGAGTTCAAGGGTTCGGGAGTACGGTTACGTTAAAACAACTTTGTTATAATGCCAAAAAATTGATACCTTAGTTGATTTCAATTTTGTTTTGCTTGCTTTTAAATAATTTCAGTTAATTTTCAAACTAGAAATTTTAACTAAAATAGTCCAGATGTGGATTAGTGAATTAATGTGGATTTTAAGAAAATCCTGATAATTAAATTGCATAATTTTATAATAAACTAGATATTTTCGAACCATGGATTCTATCGAATCACCTGGACACAGAATTTGACAAAATTATAGTTAATTATTAAATATTTTAATTAATTAATGATCCATATCATAAATTCTGCCAAATTATCATAATATGGATTTTTATCCTGGCAGTTAGTTTTATTCATTTAAAATTTTTATTTTTCCCCAAGCCATGAATCCTATCGGATCATCCGGACATGGATTTTAATTTAAAATCTTAATTCTTGATTTGGTTATAAATTTTTGTGAATTTTTTTTTTGGATTTTTACCAACTTTAATGTTAATCTAAAAAAATATTACATAAATAATTATATTTTTTTTATATTTCTCTTCCTTTCATTTGATGGAAGATTTTTATTATAAATTTATACGTCTAAGCATAAGTCTAAAAATATACTTAAAAAAAATTAATTAATGTCTTTGGTAGAATCATTTGGTTGTTGTTTAGATACTTTATTTCATTTATTTAGAAAAGTAATTTGTTTTCCAAACCGTGGATTCTGTCGGATCATTCGGATATAGAATTTAATTTAAATTTAATTTATTATTATTTAATTAATTAATTATTAGTTTTTGTCATAAATTTTTTATGGAATTTTGGGTTTTTAATGATCTTCATATTAATAATAATTTTTTTTCAAATTTTTGTTTTCTTTTTTTTTCTTTTCTTTTCATTTCATTTTTTTTAAGTAATTATCTAATCCATAGATCTAAAGATATATAAAAAAAATTATTTTTTTTTTTGTGGAATCGTCCGGTTATGATTTTTTTTTAAAACAAAAGGTTAAACTTTGTCATTTTTGAAGAAATAAGAAGGATAAGTTTTAATATTCCAATTATTGTTTAAAATGACGGAACAAATAAAGGACGAGGGGGCTTTTATGGTAATAGTAATGATAAAAAAAATAAAGAAAATAAGACAAGCTTTTGGCCAAACATAGAGAAGAAAAATAATAATAAATAAAATAAGGTTAGTCATCCAAATAAAAGAAAAATAAGTTGCAGAAATTAAACAAGTAACGTGGGGTGTTTAACCATCCACGTAAAAATAAAATAGGAGGTATAACCTTCCATAAGAAAAAATAACAAAAATAAACACAAAAAAAAAATTAGCTGTTAGTGGGCTATCTACAAAAATAAAAATAACAAAATGAAAAGTAGGAGGTATAACCTTCCATTAAAAAAGTGTGGGGCTTTTGGCCATCCGCATAAAAATAGGAGGTACAACCTTCCATAAAAATAATAATAAAAATAATAATAATAATAATAATAATAATAATAATTAACAATAAAAAAAACATAAAGATTATTGTTAGTTCTGCAGAACAATAAAAGTTAGGGACTTAATAAGTGAAATAAGAATAATAAGAGGGCTAAAGTGAGGTTATACCCAAAAAGATAATTTTGAATATTGGCAGTTTATGGTTTCGACGGCAGGGGGCGACAGCAGCACGGGCGGCGGTCCAGGGGGCGGTGACAGCAAGCAGGGGAGGAGGGAAGGTGACGACACGGTGGAGACAGGGTAGGTAGAGGAGAGAAGAGAGGCGGAAAAGCGACAGCGCGGCGGGCCGAAACGGAGGGGAAGGGAGGGGGAGGCGATGCGGGAGGAGGAAGGAGTGAAGGATGGAGAGCGACACGGCGGCCAGGGCGGAGGGAGGAAGAAGGGACGGCGGCACGACGGCCGGACGACGTGGTTAGGCAGGAGGAGGAAAGAGACGGAGCAAGAGAGAGAAAGAGGGAGAGAGCAGACGGTGGGTAAACGGGAGAAGGAGAGAAGGAAGAAGAGGCTGATAGTGTCAAAAGGGGAGAATTTAGGGATTTTCTAGGAAAAAAGAGGAGAGACAAGGACTAAGCTATAGTTTTTCCTTTTTTAAAGATTAGCTCTAAATCTTGATTTTTTTCGTTCCCTTCACAAATTTGGACCCCTATTTATAGGGGAAGGAGTGCTGGACTGTTTTAATTAAAAACAATTCAAAATTTAATTAAAAACAGACTTATCTCATAAATTAGTAAAATAACAGTTTTCGTCCTTTACGTCTCTTTGACTTCTGCTATATTCCTGAAGCTTCTGATTGAGTCAAATTTGTTTTTTCTGTCGGCCAGGCCCAAACCTTGCGAATAATCACCAAAATTTCCCTAGAACTTCCAGATTTCGTCAAATTCTTCCCAAACTTCTCATTTTTTTCATTTTCACCCCAAACTTTTCATTTTTGTCATTTTTTTGAAAATATTTTTTTAATATTTTATAGACACACATAGATATGTGTATATATATATATAACCTATAAAACAAAAAATGCCCCCTTAAACTAATTGTTATTATTAAACATATATTAACTAATTTTTTTTAAAAAAATTTTAATTAATTTTAATTAATTTTTTTTTTTACGGTCGGACGAAATTGGGTGTCAACAGCTGCCCCCCTTTGCATGCTTCATGGGACATGATGTATGCAAAGCGATTACCGAATTTCGTCCGACTTAGCTAGGCATTGAGAACCTTCTCGCGCGCCCAAATCCTGAGGAGAAAAACCTTTTCCTCCTCCTTTTTGAGGTTAAGGAACTTTTCTTAGAATCTCTACGACAAGAACTCTCCTATGATTGAAGAAAAATTGATTGAGTGATTGAGTTTGAGGTTAAGGAACTTTCCTTAGAACCTCTGCGATAGAAACTCTCCTATCGTTGAAGAAAAATTGATTGATAGATTTTGAGGTTTAAGGAACCTTCCTTAGAACCTCTTTGATAGGAACCTTCCTATCGTTGAAGAAAAATTGATTTGATAGATTTTGAGGTTTAAGGAACTTTCCTTAGAACCTCTACGATAGGAACCTTCCTATCATTGAAGAAAAATTGATTGATTGATTTTTGAGGTTTAAGGACCCTTCCTTAGAACCTCTACAATAGGAACCTTCCTATCGTTGAAGAAAAGTTGATTGATTGATTGTGAGGTTAAGGAACCTTCCTTAGAGCCTCTACGATAGGAACCTTCCTATCGTTTGAAGAAAACTTGAATGATTGATTGTGAGGTTAAGGAACCTTCCTTAGAGCCTCTACGATAGGAACCTTTCCATCGTTTAAGAAAATTGATTGATTGATTTTTTAGGTTTAAGGAACCTTACTTAGAACCTTTACGATAGGAACCTTCCTATCTTTTGAAAAAAATTGATTGATTGATTGCGATGTTAAGGAACCTTCCTTAGAGCCTCTACGATAGGAACCTTCCCATCGTTTGAAAAAAAATTGATTGAGTGATTGAGTTTGAGGTTAAGGAACTTTCCTTAGAACCTCTACGATAGGAACTCTCCTATCGTTGAAGAAAAATTGATTGATAGATTTTGAGGTTTAAGGAACCTTCCTTAGAACCTCTATGATAAGAACCTTCCTATCGTTGAAGAAAAATTGATTTGATTGATTTTTGAGGTTTAAGGAACCTTCCTTAGAACATTTACGATAGGAACCTTCCTATCATTGAAGAAAAGTTGATTGATTGATTGTGAGGTTAAGGAACCTTCCTTAGAGCCTCCACGATAGGAACCTTCCTATCATTTGAAGAAAACTTGATTGATTGATTGTGAGGTTAAGGAACCTTCCTTAGAGCCTCTACGATAGGAACCTTCCCATCGTTGAAGAAAAGTTGATTGATTGATTTTTTAGGTTTAAGGAACCTTCCTTAGAGCCTCTACGATAGGAACCTTCCCATCGTTTGAAGAAAAATTGATTGATTGATTGTGAGGTTAAGGAACCTTCCGTAAAGGCTCTACGATAGGAACCTTCCCATCGTTTGAAGAAAAATTGATTGATTTTGAGGTTAAGGAACTCTCCTTAGAACCTCTACGATAGGAACCTTCCCATCGTTTGAAAAAAAATTGATTGATTCATTTTGAGGTTAAGGAACCTTCCTTAGAGCCTCTACGATAAGAACCTTCCTATCGTTGAAGAAAAGTTGATTGATTTTGAGGTTAAGGAACTCTCCTTAGAACCTCTGCGATAGGAACTCTCCTATCGTTGAAGAAAATTGATTGATTTTGTTGAGAAAAACCCTTTTCTCCTGTTTGAGCACCTCAAGCGACATTTGTATGAAGGCAATTGAAGTTGGAATGGTTTCATCGGAAGTGTGGATTTTCAAAATAGGCAAGTACAAAAATTTAATCTTCCATGAAATGAGTGGATCTTGGTGATGAGAAATAAAACAAACATATTATGTAAGGGAACGGATGTTTGGAGTTAATATCCAAGGTTTCATATAATATTTCCTTCATAAAATATAGATTCCCTTGAGAGATATGTTATCTAAATAAGGTTGAAGCTTAGCTACCCCCAAAATGCCATGGCTGGTGATGCGTCTCAGGAGCAAAAAAAAAAATTACTCCTTACTCAACCATTCCAAACTAAAGGCTTTGTCCTATGGTTTTAATATCAGCATGAACAAAACTATCTAACAAGGTGAAGAAGAAATAAGAAATTCTCTGAAAAGAAAAACTGAAAAATGAAAAAATGCTGATAATAAAACTAAAGGACAAGAAGAATAGATCGGATCGCTTCTTTTTCCACAATGCTTCAACAGGCCGGGCAAAGGACAATTATGGGATTGAACTGGTCCGAAAAGACTGTCGTGTCCAGTCTATCTGAATCATTGCTTGATCTGATTCAGGAACAAAAGCTTGCATTTTATCTAGCAATTCTTCAATAGTTTTTGCGGATATTATGATTCGTCGTGCCACTCTTGATATGAAATTCTTCTACACAGCGTAATCCACAAAAGCTATCAGACTAGTAAAGAAATCGTTAACATTCAACAGCCCAATTGGTTTCTTGTGCAAATTAAGTTGGGCCATGGAAGCAATTTGGAAGATTTCTCCCAATGTGCCAAAACCACCTGGTAGAGCGATAAAAGCATCAACATTAAGAAACATTTGTAACACACGCTCTTGCAAATTTTTAACCACTAATTCTTCTCCAATCATGCCTCTAGAAACAAGTTTCAAAGGTCCAGGGATAATGCCCAGAACCTAGCTTCCTCCTAGAGATGCTGCTGATGCTACACCTCCTATTAATCCGACACTACCTCCTGCATAGACTAAATGTATTTTTCGCTTAGCTAATACTCCACCTAAATGGTTGGCTGACTTTAAGTACTCTTCATCTTTTCCCGGAAAAGCCCCAGAAAAAACACAAATACTTTGGGATTTACAAGTTGAGGTTTTCTCCATTCCTATCCTTACCCTTGTGAGAAAAGAAGAAAATAGGATATATTTATAGAGATGAAGAGATACAGCAATAATTTTATTTTCAAGAGTAGATACATTATTGTCGGAAGAGAAGGAAAATTTCCAAAATGACAGCTATAAACAGTAATCACAATACGACTCATGTCAAGAGTGGGTACATTATTGCCAAAAGGGGAGGAAAATTTCCAAACTGGCTGCTAGCATGATTGTCGGAAGAGAAGGAAAAATTTTAAAAGTGATAGCTAGCATGTACAGTAGTCGTGACTGTAGTTCACGTCAGGAGTAGGTACATTATTTTTTTTGAAGAGAAGGAAAATTTTCAAAAGCGACAGTAGTCGTGACTGTGGCTCACGTCAGGAGTAGGTACATTATTTTTGGAAGAGAAGGTAAATTTTCAAAAGCGACAGCTAGCATGTACAGTAGTCGTGACTTTGGTTCACGTCTTCCACTGGCTTTACGTCCAGTAACGGCTTCAATGCCTTCTATGAATTGGCGATTTACATCCCTTCCAATTTTTTTACAAACTGGCAAATAGGGTCATTTAAAGTCAGATTCCCAAGACTGTAATGATCTCGTTCTTTTTGGAAAGTCATGCATAAACCGACAATCTCAAATTGCACCATTCCACAAGAGTGCGCTTCAAGACTTTCTCGGATATCCTCCAGAGATTCCTTACGCAGGCCATTCTTAATGAATTTTCTTCTATCTTCACGATTTCTGGTGATCATCCTTGAAGAATGACATTTAGTGCCGCAAATCCACCATCAACAATTATGACAGACGCCTAGCCTCCTTGCTCTTCTCTTTTTGGCATAAGCGCTTTTACCAAAGCCGGGCATACGGGGGAGGAATGCATTTGGAACTTCACCAGCTGAACGAACCTTAGCTTCGATTAGCCACCGCACATTATCAGAAATGCCTTTGTGCATAAATACTCTGAATCGTTCACATCTAGCTTGATAAATTTTTTTAAGAACATTTATTGGGAAGGAAGGAAAATACTTTCGTAGGGAGGAAAGAGAAGACTCCATTGATGAAGGAGGAAATTAAGAGAAGAAAGGAAGAAATTAGTTATTGTAGGAAACGAAACTAACTGACTTTGAGAGTCACGGAGTACTGTATCCGTTAGTTAACCGGAGAGAAGAACACGCATTTATAGCGATGAAAAGATAACGCGTTTATTACGCTTACAGAAACAAGTACGTTATTGTCAAAAGAAAAAAAACAAATTTCAAAATGACAGCTTATATGTACAGTAATTGTG
Organism: Aquilaria sinensis; assembly: GCA_005392925.1. Classification (NCBI taxonomy): domain Eukaryota; kingdom Viridiplantae; phylum Streptophyta; class Magnoliopsida; order Malvales; family Thymelaeaceae; genus Aquilaria; species Aquilaria sinensis. The sequence continues at coordinate 32,356 of SMDT01002296.1, forward strand.
ACTATGGCTCACATCTTCCACTGGTTTTACGTCCAGTAACAGCTTTAACGCCTTCTATGAGTCGGGGATTTGCTTCCCATCCAGTTTTCTTACAAGCTGGCAGACAGGGTCGTTTAAAGTCAGATTCCCGGGACTGTAACGTTCTCTTTCTTCATGAAAAATACTCCATAAACCACGAAGTTCGCGTTGCACGGACCCACAAGAATGCGTCTTAAGAGTCAATTGGATATCATCCAATGAGTCCTTACTCAAGCCATTCTTGATGAATCGTATTTTATCTTCTCGATTATCGGAGATCATTCCTAAAGAATGGTGATACGATCAAAAAAGGCACAACCAAGGATGGCAACTATCCATTGAAGATAACTAGTGGACCATTGACAAGGAAGAAGGCTAAGGAGCTCACTAGTGCACTTCAAGCTCGGATGTTGACAGATTGGTGATGTTCTGGTAGAAAAATCATATCTTGATCTAAACAGATCGGAATTGAATAATTCTTGATTCATTAGAAAGATAACATCTGGAGCTACAAGTCATATGAAGACCATCAAACCCAGTTTGCACGATAAGGAGGTCTAATTTAGCTTCAAAGTCGCGATTTACGAGTTATCGCTGGTTCAGAAGCAGTTGCAGTATTTTGGGAATATCTTTCGATTCCGAAGTCCATTTCGTGTGATTCAAGTGTGGTTTCGAAGCTAAGAAATAGATCTACAACTTTTATGCTTTGAAAATTGAGAAATCATTGCTGCATCAAGTTCGAATTTCAGCTTGAAGTTGGAGACACAAGCCAGAATCACCCAAGAAGGCTATTTTGGAGTTTTTATGGCCAATCTTGTTTTGTAACGTATTTTATTTTAGGTTCCTATTTATTTACATTATTTAGGATGTTATTTAGGCCATGGAATTGATTCAGGTCATTTAGGATAAAAGGAATTCGCTGCACACCTTAAACATGTGTTAAAAGGGTGTTAGAGTCCTAGTTTGACTAGGTTTTCTTGAGTCCTTTGTAACTAGGTTTCCTAGGTGACTTGGGCTGCGAATTTTGCCCAGATTTTTACCCTAGTTTAGGCCTATATAAAGGCACATATTCTGGATGTAAACACACAGATTTATGCCGAAATAATATTGCTCTTTAGAGAGGTTTTCTCTTTGGTTCTTTGTGGACTGCCTTGGTGCACAAGTGTGCTTGTGTTCTTGGAGTTCTATACTTCTCGTTTCTAATCACAGGTTGATTAGGGGTGGGGGTCTTCAAACCCAGTCTCTTTGATGTCTTGTGGAGCTTGAAAAACATCTTGGGCGCGTTTCATGGTCTTTATACCATCGGGGTTCGCATCAAATGGCATTTAGTATTTCAAGTCCACCGACCACATTTATGGCAGAGTTGTAATCTTTTCGCTCTTCGCTTTTTCGCATAAGAGCTTTTGCCTATGCTAGGCATGTGAGACACAAATACCTCTGGGATTTCACCTGCCAGATGAACCTTAGTTTCGATTAACCATCGTACATCTTCAGGGATTCCTTTGTGCATCAAAACTCTTAATCGTTCACAGCGAACTTGGTAAATCTTTTTAAGAATGTTCATTGGGAGATAAGAAAAGTATTTTCGCAAGGCAAAAAGGGTAGGATCCATTTTCTAGAAGGAAATAAAAGAAAGAAGTGATGAAGGAATCAGTTATTATGGGCAACTGAGACAACCGACTTGAGAGTCACGGAGTACCGTATCCGCCACTTAACCGGAAATAATGGAGCCTACTTTTTGACAATATTTTGATGTTGAGCTAACATCGATCCTTTTCTCGATTATCGAATCCATTGCTAGCTTTTGACAAATTGTCAACGACAATATTTCATGACGTATACCTTATCTTTGACCATGGCTATCTCTTATCTTTGATATTTGAGGTGACGTCGATTCTGTCCTCACAGGTGTAGCCTCGATGATCGAATCCATTGCCAGCTTTTGACAAATTGTCAACGACAACATTTTTAACGTCTATCTTATCCTTGACCATAGTGTTGAACTTCTTGACGCGGCTTGGTCGAGCGTATTAGCTGTGGCTTCAGTGATAGACTGGAATGAACTGATGAAGTTGAAGTCTCAGCTTATACTGTTGTAATCATGCCGTAGATATGCTCTCCGTTTGGTCCCTGTTATGCAAAAGCCATGTATGCATGATGTGAAATGCATGAATGCAGGGCATGTGTAACTAATGGCTTTTTTTTTTGTGTGTTTTTGTATGGATCTAATTCTTCATGTATTTGCTGATGGCCTTTTTGGATTATGATTGAATCTCTTTATGCTTCTCAGTTCTCATCTGTTGCCTCTAAAGCTCAATTCTTTTCGAAAGCCCCTTCAAAAAGAAGTTTTTCTTGACTTGTTCCTGAATTTTGGTCTCAATTTCCTTAACGGTTTCCCACGTCATACTTTATGCCTCTTTTGGATAGTTATCCCTATTGAATCATTCGTGAGTATGCTTCCTTCTTGTTGATATAATTATGCACTTATTTTCAATTGTAAGACTTTTGAAGCAATCATCTAGGCAACCACCAAGGCCATCTCCCGAAGATTTGTTACTCGCTTTTTACCTGTTAGCCAATGTTTTGTGCCGTTCGCAAAGCAGGACCTCGATCTTACCTATTTTAATTCATAAAGCTTATCAAAGTAATCTACGGTCTTTGCTTTTTCTGAGTTTTAATTATTACTATCCTTCCTACAAAGTCACAATTTATTGCACACTAGAAGCCAACAAGAATGTAAGATTTGAAGAAAAAGAGCTAGAGATAATTGATTTTTTAGTCATGGATAAGGGAATATAAAAGTTGAATGTGAAATTTGAATAAGAAGAGCTAGAGAGAATTGGCTTTTCATTATGAGTAAGGGAATATAAAAGTCTTAGGTACAGATAAAGAACAATGAAGATCTGAGAGAAGAACACTTTCTTTGACAACTTTGATCAAACAAGCTTTGGCAATCCTGTATTCACTTCTTCCCTTCTATCCAAAAACTTCATCATTATCCAAAGTATTTCTTCACTGAATCTGAGTTTACTGGCTTTGGTAGCTTTCGTCCATCCATTTTTGTCAGAATTAGAGCCCCTCTTGAAAAGGCTTTCTTCACCACATATGATCCATCATAGTTTGGCGTCCATTTTCCTCTAGAATCATGCTGAATGGGTAAGATTTTCTTGAGCACTATGTCACCTTCATGAAATTGCTGTGGGCGAACCTTTTTATTGTAAGCGTGAATCATCCTCCTTTGATAAAGTTGTCCATGGCAGAGGGCCGTCATTCTTCTTTCATCAATTAGGTTTAATTGTTCATATCTAGCCTTGATTCATTCTGCTTCTTTCAATTGGGTATCCATTAGCACTCTCAATGAAGGAATCTCAACTTCAATGGGCAGTACAGCCTCCATACCATATACCAGAGAAAAAGGAGTTGCTCCAGTAGAACTACGGATAGAAGTTCTGTAAGCATGTAATGCGAAAGGTAACATCTCATGCCAGTCCTTGTAAGTGACAATCATCTTTTCGAAAATTCTCTTGATATTTTTATTGGCTGCTTCTACTGCGCCGTTCATCATCGGTCGGTAAGGTGCTGAGTTGAGGTGCTTGATCTTGAACTGTCGGCACAAAGTCTGCATCATTGCATTATTCAAGTTCGTGGCATTGTCCGAGATGATACACTCTGGCGGCCCATAGCGAAAAATGATTTCTCTCTTGATGAATCGGCATACCACTTTTTGTGTTACACTTGTATAAGAAATAGCTTTTATCCATTTGGTGAAGTAGTCTATTGCCACTAAAATGAACTTGTGACCATTAGAAGCGTTAGGAGTAATTGTTCCAATGACATCAATTCCCCACATAGCAAAAGGCCAAGGTATTGCTGTTACATTAAGATGGGCAGGTGGAGCCTGGATCTTGTTGGCATATATTTGGCACTTATGGCATTTTCTTACGTGATTGATGCAATCGCTTTCTAATGTGAGCCAATAGTAGCCAGCCCTCATTATTTGTCTTGCCATGGTATGACCACTAGTGTGTGCTCCACACATTCCAGTATGAACTTCTTCCATGATCTTTTGTGCTTCATGAGTGATAGCCGAGGTGCCCATCACTGGCCGAGCTCCCAAACTTGACGGAGTACCGACTTCGGCAGAGAGAAACTGCCAGCCGAGGTCAGAAGGATAAACGATCCCCCTGGCCTAATGTAGGGAATTCGCTTCCTTAGGGAATGGTAGGACCAACCTCGGTAGAGCGATCGAACCCTCTTCGGAAACAAAAGTACCCCTCGAAGGAACCATCCTCGGGGAATATATTCCCCGAGCCGTTAGAGTAACCTCGGAAGGTACGAACAAAGCATTTAAGGAGCCTCTGACACCTCTCCATAAAGTCGTCCCCCAAGTACATTCTGACACGTTATCACTGGGGCACGCCATCAGAGGGACACCTCGATACGACACCCTCGGAATGCCTAGGCTGTCAGCTCAGTGACTTTTGCTGAGATAAGCGTCCCTTCGTTCCCGGAAAAGTAGGGATCACATCCCACCGGACACGTGTCGTAATCTGGGACGACCACAAGAGGGGAATGGCTTCTGTACACCTCCTTTATAAAACACCTAGAAAGCATCCTAGAAAAGGAGGAAGAGGGTAAGAGGAAAAGTTCCCTTTGAATACACAAAAGGGCACATAATCCAGTTATCTGAAAATACTGACTTGGGCATCGGAGGCTCCTCCCCGGGAATACACACCGGGGACTTCCTAATCTGTGTTTTCTGAAGTATTTCAGGTATCCTCCACTCGGGAATTTCCTCTCAAAGTGCTCTCCTCCATCAGAAGTTCTCCCTACTCTTACAATGACACACGATGAAGCCGCCGTAGGCCATCATTTGGCGTCGTCTGTGCAAAACCTATCCCATGTCGCCAATGTGGAGACTCGGCGCTCGAAGGACAAAGGGATTTCAAGATCCCTTCTCGCACCTGAGACTCAACAGGCGACCCCTCTGCCTGTGGCAGAAACTTCCATGATGGAGGACGACGGTCCTGTAACGGTAACGATGAGCTTCCTACGGGATTTCCAGTGTTTTATCGTTGCCAAAATCGCTCAGCAGCTTGATCAGAGGTTGCCCCAACCTCCACCCACTCAGATAGCCTCACCCCCGACCATTCGTCGGGAAAGGAGCTCGCGATCTACTCACCGGAGTTCAGGGAGCGGAGACTCCCTTGACGCATATTCAACAGATGGTGAACCCGTTGAGACGCGCCCCGCCAGAGGGGCAGCCCCAAAAGAGACCAGGGCCTCCTGTCAACGGAGCGCATCCCCTGACCAGAGGTCCCCTTCTCCCCCTCGCCGGAGTCGTTCCCCAAGGCGAAGAAGAAATTCGCCACTACCAGCAAACACACGACGACAGGAAGGGACCAGCACTGCCGCCCTTATGGAAAGGATCCTGGGAAGGCTGGAAAAGGTCGAGAAACAGATCTCCCGAAAACGAGTCTGGTCCCGGTTGTCCAACTCCTACACCTGAGAGGAGTCGCCTTTCGCACGCGAGGTAGTAGAGGCGCCTATGCCCAGTGATTTCAGGGTTCCTCGTCTGGAAATGTATGACGGGCGAAGTGACCCCCAGGCGCACCTGAGAAAATATAAGCGAAGTATGGTGCTCCATGGCGCGGACGACGCCACGCTCTGTAAATGATTTGAGGTGACGCTCTCAGGACCAGCAACAGCGTGGTATGGCTCTTTGCCCCAAGGAAGTTTGTTGAGCTTCCAAGAACTATCTACTGCTTTCACCCAACAGTTTATTGGTAGTAGGCCAACTGCCAGAATGCCAGTGCAAATGTTTGACATAGCTCAGAGAGGAAGGGAAACCATCCGCGATTATGTTGAAAGATTCAATCGAGAAGCATTGAGCGTACCAGACTTTCGACCGGAAATTCGCATCCTGGCAATGGTCAGAGGACTGCGAAGGGACTCCCAGCTATTCTACGAGTTCTCCAAAGATCCCCCAGAAACTCTTGGGGAATTTTACAGAAGAGCCGAACAACACATGACGGCCAAAGAACTCAGAATGAGAGGACCTAAGGCAGAACACCCGCGCACCGAAGGGCCTGGCCACCAGCCGCGCCAGCAGAACGAGGGAGAGCGGTCCCGCAGGCAAAGAGGAAAGAGGCCCACAGCATTCACTCCCTTGAACACCACAAGAGCTAGCATTCTAATGGCCCTAGAAAGGCAAGGGACCACAGTCCCAAGGACAAAGGCCATGGCCCCGGAGAATAAAAGGAATATGAAAAAATTCTGTCAATTTCACCGGGAACATGGCCATGACACTGAAGCCTGTTACTAGTTGAAGAAGTACATCAAGTCCCTGATCAAACAGGGTCAACTTCGGCGATATCTGCGGATGCCCTCTCCGAAAGGGAGAAAGGAAGAGCAGAGGAGATCAGATGATGAAGAATATGACTCAGATAGACGGCGGGACCGAAGTCCCCGGAAAAGTCTGCCACCCTCGGCAGGGATCATCCAAACCATCACTACTGGGATGCCCTCGGTCGAGAGAAAAAGAAAGATGAGAGAAGTCTCCATCATGGAGTATGGGAGCTCCTCGCAAAGGCTCACCCGTAGGGATGGGTCTGTAATAAAATTCCCTCACGACGACCCACTCCTTGTCATGGCAAGAATAGGGAACTGGGACGTCAAGAGAGTGCTCCTCGATGACGGCTCGAACACCGACATCATTTTTTCTCATCTGTTGGGTAAATTAGACATCTCAAAAAGTGACCTTAGCCCAGTCATTTCCCCCACCTTCGGCGTCGGACCATCTGAACTTCCAGTCCTTAGGTACATCGACTTGCCTGTGATACTGAAAGGGGTCTCCCCCAAAAGCAAAGAAGAGTTAATTGCCTCCGGCAGGGCAAGATTTATAGTCATTGATGTACCGTCAGCATATAACGCTATTCTGGGAAGACAGACTCAGGGTAATTCTCACATTCGGCTAGATGTAAGGTTCCTGACGGTCACCTTCGCCACTGATAGCCAAAGGCTATTGCCTCCTTGGTAGTAACTCCCTGCCAGAATATTGGCCGAGGAGTCTGACGTCACCCAAGAGAGGATCTTTTCACTGACCTCGGAAGGTGCGAAGTCAAACACTATGAGCTCGAGACTTTGGTTAGCTCGTCAGGAATTGCGAGGACAACACCGTCTCCATCGAGGGGCTAAACTGACCGTCTTCGGGTAAGAGAGCCATCTCCCTGAAGCAAGGGAGAATCTCCCCGAAGGAAGAGGCCCCAAAGAGGTCTTCCTCGAACAAGAAACACCTGAACGAGGGAATCCCCGAACTATGGGTGTGAGTCCCGAAGAAGGTGTTCATCAAGGGCGCTCCCAGAATTATGGGATAGATCCCGAAGGAGGTGCTCGCACCGAAGGACGGATAGAATCCGAAGAGGGTGCCCGCACCGAAGGGAGACCTCGCCCAGGGGACCTCGGGAGTACGGTATGAGCATTTAAGGAGCCTCTGACATGTCACCCACAAGCCCTACACGTCACATCTGAACGGCGAAATGACACGCCGCAGCCGCCCCAGTCCTGACACAACCCGTCCGGGTCCAGGGCTAAAAGAGGCTGCAAACGGCTGCCTGTCCCCTAGGTCCAAAGAGACAGATCAAATCCGACCGAACACGTGTCATGATCTGAACAGACCAGCTACTCCTATAAATACTAGGAAATGGGACTGGGCAAAGGAAGGGCATTTTCCTCTCTCTGAGAAAACACAGAACAGGCAAGACACTTGATCCCTTAGTGTTCTTCCTCCACTCTCACTCAGAAAACTGACTTGGGCGTCGGAGGGTCCTCCCCGGAAAAGCAAACCGGGGACCTCCTAACCTTTTCTTTGAGCTTTTCAGGCGCACTCAGCTGGGAAACCTGAGCTCCAGGCGCTTGCCTCCACAGGAAGTCTCTCCACCTGTCAACATGACAGCAAACGAAGATGCCTTGGGGCATCATTTGGCGCCGTCTGTGGGAAACCACTCCCAGGTAGCTGTTGTCGAAACTCAGCGTTCGATGGACAAAGGACTCCCCAAGTCCCCGTCCGCGCCTGAGACCCAAGCAGCTACCGAACAAAGTCCCCCAGAGACTTCCTTGCCTGAAGTGGAACGCCCTCTTGTCATCACCATGGGTTTTTTCAGAGACTTTCAGAGGTCTGTTGTGGCTGAAATGACACAACAAATAGACCGAAGATGGCCGCAACCGGCCCAGGCGCAAAAACCCACTTCGCCAGCACGACCTCGGGAGAAAAGCCCAAGGGCAACCCATCATAGCTCGGGAAGTGGGGAACCACGAGAAGAATCCTCGACAGATAACTTGCCCCTCGGAGCACGGCTGGCGGAAAGAGCAAGGTCTGAACGACCTGAAGTCCCGTCCAGAAGAAGTTTATCACCAGAGGCAAGGTCCCCCGCACCTCGGTATCGAAGTCGCTCTCCGAAGAGACGGCAACAGTCCTTTTACCCAAGAAGCTCCAAGAACCAGGAAGAGGAGCCCAGTGCTACGCTCCTCCTGAAGAAAGTCTTCGCAAGACTGGAGAGAGTGGAACAGCAAGTGGCACGCAAGCCTGTTTGGGCCAGGCTAACTGAAACCGTCTCTGGAGATGAAACTCCGTTCGCCTGAACAGTAGTCGAGGCGGCCATGCCAAGTGACTTCAGGCTACCTCGGCTAGAGACCTATGAGGGCCGGACTGATCCCCAGGCCCACCTAAGAAAGTACAAACGCAGCATGGTGCTACACGGGGCTGATGATGCTACACTCTGCAAGTGCTTTGAAGTCACCCTCGCAGGACCAGCAACTGCCTGGTACAATTCCCTGCCTCCCGGAAACATCAGGGGGTTCCAGGAGCTGTCCACAGCGTTCACCCAACAGTTCATTGGGAGCAAGCCGACGGCGAAGATGCCCGTCCAGATGTTTGACATAGCACAAAGAAACGGGGAGACCATCCGTGACTATGTCGAGAGGTTCAACAGAGAGGCCCTCAATGTTCCGGACTTTCGTCCCGAAATCCGAATCCTCGCCATGACGAGGGGCCTTCGGAGGGATTCACACTTGTTTTATGAATTCTCCAAAGATCCCCCAGACACACTGGGAGAATTCTATCGAAGGGCTGAACAACATATGACAGCCGAAGAGTTGAGAATGACTGGACCGAAGGCTGACCATATCCACGCTCGTGGCGAAGGGTCCAGCCAGCAAGCCCGGTGCCCAACGGAACAGTTAGGCCAACCTCGGAGAATGCGAGTAGGAGGAAGGAAGCCCCAAAACTTTACACCTCTGAGCACCACGAGGGCTAACATCCTCATGGCATTGGAAACACAGGGGGCTCAAATCCAACAACCGAGGGGCATGACTGCTGACAATAGAAGGAACATGAAGAAGTTCTGTCAGTTCCACCGTGATCACGGTCATGACACCGAAGGCTGCTTTCAGTTGAAAAAGTACATTGAATCACTGATAAAGCAGGGCCAGCTTCGGCGTTATTTGAGAATGCCTTCCCCGAAGGGGAAAAAAGAGGAAGAAGGAAAGCCTGATGACGAGGATTACGATTCAGACAGGCGAAGGAACCGAAGTGCAAGAAGGCGTCCTCCACCTTCGGCAGGAGTAATACAGACGATCACAACCGGGCTTCCATCCTCGGAAAGGAAAAGAAGGGCCAGAGAGATAGCGATGATGGAATATCATAGCCCAACAAAAAAGTTGGCCCGCCAGGATGGCTCCACCATCGTATTTCCCCATGACGATCCATTGCTGATAATGGCAAGGATAGGAAATTGGGACGTCAAGAGGGTACTGCTGGACGATGGGTCAAACGCAGACGTCTTGTTCTCACATTTGCTGCCAAGCTTGGGCCTATCCAAGAGTGACCTCAAGACTGTTACTTCACCCACGTTCGGCGTAGGACCATCTGAGCTACCTGTCCTCGGGTGGATCGACCTCCCCTTGATGATGAAAGGAACTTCGGAGAAAGGAACTGCTGAGTTGTTCGCCTCTACCATGGCAAGGTTCATAGTCATGGACGTTCCTTCGTCATACAACGCCATCCTCGGCAGACAGACACAGGGAAATTTGCACATTCGCCCTGATGTAAAGTACCTGACCGTCACCTTAGCCACCAAAGAAGGAGACGCAAAGATCTTCATTGATTAAGGCGAGGTGAGAAAGGTGTTCGTCAGAGCACGAAAAGCTCTAGCAAGCAACTTAGCACATGCTGTAGAAGCAAAAGAGCTGGAAAGGGGCGAGGCAGAAGATCCCACAAAAGCGGAAACAGAAAAAGTAGAGCTTGTCCCAGGCCATAGCACCCGAATAGGGAAAAGCATGGCCGAAGGAGACAAGGAAAAACTTGTATCTTTTCTGCTTACAAATAAAGATCTGTTCGCCTACTCGCCGAAGGACATGCCAGGGGTAAACCTTTGCGTAATCCAGCATAGCCTCAAAGCGAGTCCGGAAGTAAAACCTATCCGGCAAAAGAAACAGAGCATTTCAGCTCACAAAAGTGACTTCGTCAAGACCGAAGTCCAGCGTCTGATAGACGCTAGCGTTATCCGGGAGGTAAACTACCCCGAATGGCTAAGTAACGTGGTAATTGCCACAAAAGAAGGAAGTAGCAAGCTTCGGATGTGCATCGACTTCAGAAATTTGAACGATGCTTGCCCGAAAGATTCATATCCTCTTCCGCCAATAGACCAACTGGTAGACTCAACTGCCGAGTACGGGCTCCTAAGTTTCCTGGACGCTTTCAGTGGTTACCATCAGATAAGGATGGACCCCGAAGATGAAGAGAAGACTGCCTTCATCACCGAGGGAGGAACATATTGCTATATCAGGATGCCCTTCGAGCTCAAAAATGCAGGAGCCACCTACCAGAGGCTGATGAACAAGGTCTTCAAAGACCAAATGGGGAGGAACATGGAGGTATATGTTGATGATATGATAGTCAAGAGCAAACTGCCTGGCTACCACGTTGCAGATTTAGAGGAAACCTTCCAAAAGCTCAGAACCTTCGGGATCCGCCTTAATCCAGAGAAGTGCATCTTCGGGGTGACCTCGGGAAAGTTCCTCGGGTACATGGTATCCGAAAGAGGCATCGATGCTAACCCTGAGAAGATTAAGGCTCTGCTTGAATTCCGAACTCCTACCACAGTCAAAGACGTGCAGAGACTCACCGGAAGAATAACCTTTCTGAGCAGGTTTATTTCCAGGTACGGAGATAGGTGTCGACCCTTCTTCAAAGTCCTCACAAAAGCGGCAAAAATGGAAGGCGACCTCGGAAGGGATGGCCATCCTTGGGCTGAAGATTGCCAAAAAGCCTGGGAAGAACTCAAAGTCTACTTGGCCAGACTGCCGACTATGCGGCAACCTCGGGAGGGAGAGCCCC
>SMDT01002297.1:0-43295 GCA_005392925.1 Aquilaria sinensis
CCATTTTTTAATTCCATAACATCAATAAAAAGTATCAAACACCTCAAACAATAAGACATGACATGGTAACTTCATCGAACATTTTAAAACTTAATGAAAAAAACATGGGAAAAACCAACTAAAAATTAATTTGGATGAACTTTTTTGGTCTGGATCAGCCAACATCTTAACAAAAAAATCTATGACTGAATCAAGAAAGTTCTTATTTGGAAGCAAACTCTGAAGGTCATATCGTGTTAAGCTTCCAAATTCCAAACTTGTAATCACTTCATTGCAAAATATACAGTCATATTATTCAGTATTTGAATATATGCCATAAATAAAGTTCTTCTTAACGTATTTTTATTCCAAATCAAACAAAAGAATAAAAAATACAAACTTAGCTGGCAGCAGCTCGTCTATGATGTACTGTATCAGCTTCAATTCTTGCATACTCATAGATTGCTTCAGAGTAAATGGGCCAGCTTTAAATAATGTTTTTCCTTTTTCCCTATCATAAAAAGAAGTGTACGGACTCTGTTCAAACTTGCTAGGCTTTCGCTCTCGTGCTTGCCTAGGAATACAAGAAACATTATATAGCTCTCTCTTCCTTCCTTGCATAAAATTATTATACTCAAATGTTAAAAATTACAGGTATACTACCTACATTATCTTAATTCACCTTGTGTAACCATTATCTCACACTTCAGCTGCTATGTAATGCACACTATTGGATTCCTTTTCTTTTCCCTTTGACGATGAGACCTTTTTATTTTCTACCCATATGACATCCACATCCACATAGTTGTGGATTGGGGCTGACACCAGCTTGGACTTGTGCATTTGGTGAATGAGTTTGGTTCGCAATATTACTTAAAGAAGAATGGATTGGGACATGCTTTATGGGAATTTTGCTTCCCTATTCACTGCAACATTATCAACTCTAAGCATTCTCCATATTCTCTTCTACTAAGACTTCTTCATTTTGAACTTTCACTGAATCTAAGTCCACACTTCCTTCAAATTTATGGCCTCCATCATCATAATGTTAACCCATCCTTTTAATATCAGCACTTGATGGCTCTTGATATGATCATATATTTCAATCCTTAACCCCCTCCATTAACAAGTCAATCTTTGAAAGCACCTCCATGAATAACTGAGTGATATTGTTTCACATCTAATTCCGTGTGTCATTCAATGCCACCAGAAACTCTTTTATTACTCTAATATCATCCTTTTGTTCACTCATCTCCCACATGAGATTCTCATATTGCTCCATAGATATTAGTGCTACTGGCGGCGCATCTTTGTTATCTTTTTTACCATGCACATCTGTAGTTTCACTCCCCTTTGGTACTGTATTTCTATAAACCTTCTCACCATCAACATTATCTTTATCAATGTCTTGTTACATCCACCAATTACTCAAACATCAGTCAAATACAACATTATATTACCATGTAATACTACTAGGTATCCATAAATATTACTAACCACACACTTTTCCATCCTTTTTTAATGTCAATCCTTTCAAGTATTCATTTGTTTTCTTCTTGGTAAAGTACACCAAAGGATTAATATATGACTTGTAGACTGGTCTGCATCCACTTTTAAGTAGGTAAAACAACTACACAAATAAACAAAAAAAATGTCTCAAGAAATATAACCTATAAAAGAACACTCCCTAAAAATATGACAGTACTTGCTCACGTACCTGCAAGAATAACAAACATCCTCATACTTGTTTTGTCACATCTTCTTTGTGCTTCTTTATTACATCAACCAACATAGATAAAGCAAATGTGGCATACTTTTTTTTAGAAATATGTTCAAGACTAACCACGGCCTTTAAAAAGATTTCCTCAAATATTGGCGACTAGAGCAGCAAATCACATTCATCAAAGCAAACAACACAAACAACCTCCTAAAATTGTCACATACTTCACCTTCTTTGATGTCCATCTCAACAACATGATGATCAATTACAAACATGTTCCCAGTGTCCTTCCAATAATGACTAACTAATTCTTTAAGTAAGTCCATCGAACTCTCAATATTAATATTCTCCTCACCATCACGTATCCTCATCACCTCCTTAAAATCAGTAGACAAAATTTGGTAGAAATTACTTTCGATTTCGATACAACACCTACTTATGTCGAAATGATCCACTATCCAACATACCAGGTCAGCCCTCACCTTCTCTACACTCATATCAAGCAAACTTCCAAATCCTCTTTCTTTAGCAGCATCAATCTTTTCTTTCCCAAAACCCTTCACAATCTTAAAAAATGATCGTGGCTTACACTTTATACTTAACCGCTCTGACTTTCAACTCTTTTTTGGACTACTACTTTCATCTACATACTTCATTTACTCTACCTTCAACATATTCTTCTATCGCTGCCCAACATCTCTTTTGACGCACATACATTCAACTACAGTATAGATATTATCAACTACACCATAAAAAAACATAAAAGAATTTACAAAAACACTTGACTTACCACTTTCATATCAAACACTTCGCTCTTCGACTTCAACTCCATTTTTATCCGTTCAACCCCTATTGAGCTTTATCATAATTTTTTTCTACTCAGTTTATGACCATGATAAAGTACAAGGAAAAATAGAAGCAAATATTTGATATATATACTCACAAAAATCTACTCAAACACCATATCATATTCACATCATTTGCTTCATTTTCACCCTCTAGCTCTACATGGTCAACAAATTCAGAAATTTGCTCATGCAACATAATTTTCTTTGGTGTCACTCCCATATTATCAATTCCTTCATTTCTAGTAAACATAACCAATAATTAAAACTAGGCTAACAAATACACTCCCATATCATATCTAATCATTACTCCAAACTAAGAAAATGTTATGTAGAAAAATGTTATTCCTTGACATGAAATTGCCATGAATATATAAGAGATTGCTATATCGAGATAAAGTATCGCTACTAACATTTTATTGCAAACCAATCCAGCCCCAATTGTATTCAGAAACTCATGTTTTGTTGTTCTCCTCAGATTGAATAGATACATATGAACGGTGAGTGATAAAAGAAATAGTTACTCCTTTTCAAACTCTAACACCCTTTTTCACCAACAAACTTCACAATTCTTTGTCCTTTTCAGTTGATTCTGGGTAAAAAAAATATTCGAACAAAGATTATACAACTTTTTGTACATTAAGACTCTTCTAAAAAAGATACACTAGCTTTCATTGAAAGACATTGGCACATACCAGAAATATGTTCTTCAGTGTACGTGTTTTTTTATTTTCTGTTTTTTCTTTCCTTCAATAGTGATTAGTATTTTTTATCTTATTTTTTTTATTTACCTTTTAACTAGGTCATATCTTTCTTAATCTAATGGCCTAAATTATTACCCTAAGAATAGTGGTTATTATTGATTCCCTATCTATAAAGAAGGAAACATGCTTCCCTACAACAGGACCCTAAAAAAATTAATAATATAACTTTTTTCCTTCATGTGTTCATGTGTGAAACTCTTTCAACTGATGTACTTAGGGATGACAATTGGATGAGTCGGGTCAAGTATGAATTAAGTCATTCAGGTTTAGGTTTAATCGGGTTAGCATGTATTTGGGTCCAAGTTGGATTATTTAGGTTTGGGTTGATTAGATTTCATATACGGGTTGGGTCAGGCCGGGTTTATTTGGGTTTGGATCCAATCATGTCAAGTTATCGGGTCTTAGACCAAATTCAACTTAATTTTTAGATTTACTCGGTTGACTGATGTATAAGCTAAAATGGTTGAATCGATTCAATTTTTTTGTTAATTTTGATTAAAATTAAATTTAACCAGACATTAAAAATAATATGAAATTTATGAAGATATATCAATATATAATTTCTTTAATAAAATACTCCTTCTGTACCAAGTTCTTTGTAACATTCACTATTCAACAATTAATCTATGATTTTTTTTATTTTGTACATTTTAGTGTATAAATGAAAAATGATTATATTAAATAATATATAAAGACCTATAGTTTCCAAATATATATACTTTTTAAATTTTTTCTAACAAATAATTTCTTTTCGTCCCATTTTCTTTACTCCATTTAACTTTTCTAACTAGTTTGACTTGAATTTATTTAGATTAGTGTTTATTAAAAAATTAAAAAATATATATTTAAAAATTATAGTCTTGATTCATCATTCATGTATAAAATTTTTTTATTTATATATTAAAATGTTGAAAACAAAACATTATAGATTAATTGTCAAAATATGAATGGTGCAAAAAAATTTGAGGCAAAGGAAATAATATGAAAAAATTCAATTCAAACTATTCAAAAAAGTCAAATATTTCAAAGAATATAGTATGGAAGGAGTATTATAATTTCTGAAACCTAATTATTCATATTTCTCATTCACCGTTTCACTAATGATTTCTCATACACTTGCTCGTTCTACAACGCAAAATGGATTAACAAAATAAAAAAAACTCATTCACATATATTAAATTATAATTTTTTTAAAGTTTTTGCTAACCAAATATTTTATGTTGATTTTAGTTAAAATTGCGTCTTGTCGGATTTAGTCATTGAGTCATTTCGGGTTCAGGCCAAATCGGGTTCGGGTTCAGGTTTTTTTGGGTTTCACATCAATTTTGTTCAGGTTTAAGTCATATTAGATACAGTTGGGTTCGGATCGTTGACTTTTCAATTCAGGTTATGCTTGGATTCAAGTGAGTCGGGTCAGGTCTCCAGATCCGGTCAAATTTTACGATCCCTAATACTCTTTTTGACCCTCCTAAATAGACAACAGGTTACAAGATCGGAAATGGAAGAGACCAAAATTTTTGACATGATAAATGGAAAACTTGAAGGAACTTGTGAGGCGAAAAAAATCGAATGTATCTCTGTAAGACGGATGTGTCAAAATTTAGAAATTAACGTTAGTTATAGTAACTGAAAAAAAAAAAAAAGAAAACTGTATACAACATACCTTTTTGTTTTCGGCAAAGCTAAAAGTTTTATTCAGAGCCAGCCACAAGCTGGAAATCAACATAACAAAGCGGTAGAATCCCAAGTTTCAAGTACTGGAGCAAAATCCAAAAGAAGGAAAACCCACTGTTTGATAGCGATGACTAAACGCACATGTTAGGATTTTCACACCACTCGAAGAAGGATACAAATGATTTTCCACTCCTTTTGGAATCCAAAAACGAGAGAACATCTGCATTGAAAAGGAAATTTCCAAGATGTTCGAATGTTTCGTTGTTGAAGATGATCTTGTTTTGTTCCTTCCACAATGACCAAAGTGTTGCCTTGCACGTAACATCCCAGGTTTTTCTTCCATTTGTTGACAGTGAAGATATTGGAGGATTTTTTATCAGTTGCAAAATTTCACCCAGAATTAGAGATAACAATTGGGTGGTTTGGATCCGAATATTCAAGTTCGAGTTTAATCGGATTAACATGAATTCGAGTTCATGTCAGATTTAGATTGGGTCATTTGGGTTTAGGTTGATTTCAAGTTGAGTGAATTTCAAGTTCGAGTTTGGGTTGAGTCGAGTTTATTTTGGTTCGGGTTCAATACTAGTCAGGTCAATTTCAAGTCGGATTTCAGTTCAAACTCAAGTTGTTCAGTCGAGTTTATTTGAGTTACTGGTATATATACTGAAATTACTTAGCCAATTCAATTTTTTATTCCGTTTTTGTTAAAATTTAAATTAAATAATTCAACTTTTGGTGCAATTAATTTACGTTAATTTTTCTTTTCTTAATATATTAAATTGAAAAATTCATTAAAAAAATTCTAATTATGTTCTAACAAATTTACTGTGATATCCAACTTTTACTTTGAAATTACTATGAAATATAACTCGAGCTCACTATTACCCTAGTAGTGATTAAACTGCAAAACTTCAAAAATTTTGGAGGAAAATGCAAAGGTTTGAAAAGCTTAAGGACCTATATTGTAATTACTATGGTGACTAAAATAAAAAATTTTAAAATTTAGGTACCTTATTGCCTATACTTAAAAGTTTTTGAATATAAGACTTATGAAATATAAATGTTCCTAAAATATAGAAGTTATTAAATATGGAAGCCACACAATATAAAACTTATCAAGTATGGAAGACAACAAAATAGGGAAGTTAAGGTTTAAAGTAAAGGTCTGTTAACTATATATTTATGTTGATTTGGTTAAAATTAAGTTATGTATGGTTAAGTTATCAGGTCATTTCGGGTTCAAGTCAGGTCAGTATCATGTTTGTATCATTTCGGGTTTTGGTCATTCCAGGTTTAGGTTTGGCAAGAGGGGAAAGTTAGCCTCGAGGTATATGAGACCATACCTAATACTCGCAAGAGTAGGAAACATAGCCTACAAGTTAGAGCTACCCCCTAAGCTCGGACATATACATGACACCTTTCATGTAAGGTTGTTGAAGAAGTGTGTCTCCGATCCTAAACAAGTGGTACATGTCACTAGTGTTCTCATTACCCAAAATCTCACATATGAAGAAGAACCAATTCGGGTATTGACAAGAGACACTATGAAGCTTAGGAGTAAATGGATAACTATGGTAAAAGTACAATGGACTAATCATTCTGATGAGGAGGCCACATAGGAAGTGGAAGCTGAAATATTTAAGAGCTATCCTGACATATTTCCTAAGCTTCTAGGAAATTTGGAGGACCAAATTTCTTAAGGAGGGGAGTGTTGTAATGCCCGCAAAATCCTAAGTAATTAAGCCTCGGGCTATGAGAATTTAAGGCATAAGAATTTTTCCTAAATTGGGAATTAAGTTCATTGAGTTCGGGAGACAATAAATTAAGTGGGACCGAGGAGTATGATGAGTGTTAGGCACTTTCAGAATTTAAACTTGGCTTAGGCCAAGCAAAATGATGGAAATTTAATGTGAGGGACTCAATTGGACAAAGGGAACTTTTGGTGATTGGGCCTAATTGCCCAAATGCGAGGAGTTGAGGGACTAAGGGAGGATTAGCCAATTTTAAAGGCATTAGATGCCATGGCTACCACCTCCCTCCATTTCCCATTATTTTAATCCACCTCTCATCCAACTCATCACTTAGGATTCCTTCCTCCACCTACTTGTCCCCTATTTTTGACAAATTCACCTAACTTTCACCAAAGTCTTCTAATTTATCTCCCACTCACCCCATGTGAATCACATGATTTCCCTCACTCTCCCCTCTATGTGGACGACCATTACATGCCCAAAAACACTCCAATTGCCTCATTTAACTCTTCTCCATCTCTCTCTCCAATCTCTCACTAAAACTCCTTCATTTTCTCTCTCAAATTTTGCCTTAAACTCTAAAACACTCTTCCAAACTTCTTCTTCCTTCTAAATTCATCCAAGACTCATTCTTGAGCATCCTTGAGATTTTACCAAGTGTTCTTGGTGTCTACAAATTCTTAAGAACATCTCGAACAAGAATCAAGAAGTAGATTAAAGAAAGGAGATGTTTTTGGAAGTCATCAACCAGGAGGAGTTTTGGCCAAGTATTGTTCTTAGCATTCTTGAGTGTGAAGCAAGCTTCCTTGTTGGGAATAAGCTTCTAAGGCCTTCCAAGGCAAGGAATCAAGTGGTAGATTCAAGAAAAGACAAGTAAGAACTTGAAGGAAATCAAGCTGAAGGATTCGGTCATACCTCTTTTGGTTAAGGTATTGTGTGTTCCACCAAGTTTTATTGGTATATGTAAGCTTTCGAGCTATGGTGATGCAAGAATATAGTTGCTAATGTTTCAGCCATTGTAGGTTCTTGAGCTAGAAACCAAGTTCTAGCTACAACAAGCAAGGATAAGTAAGAAAAACAAGCTACTAAAAGTTTTCGGGCAACGAGGGTTGCAAACGGTTTGGTAAGGATTCTTATACTCTTTGAGTATTCAATGCCCTTACGTGATGGATAAAGAATGCCATATGATCCTAAGGTGCTACAAAGGGCTATGTTTTGTTGCTTAGGCAACTCTGTGTTAACTAGCTCTGTGCAAGCATTATGGCTAGAAATTGGGTCGGCCAACTCAATTCCCAAGCATAAAGAGATCTCAGATTAATACGGACTAATAAATCGTTAACAGAAATTAAAGAAAATATGCTCATGCTTGCTCTGCCATTCATGGGAATATGGTGTTAAGTGGTGTGTGTGTTTGTGTGCTTCTATGTTTGGTTGTGCTTGCTGACCCCAATTATTATTATATGCATATATCCTACATTTTCTTTGTCATAGGGTTTTCTTTACAGGAGCTTAGATTATATTTTGTTAAGGTATACTTGTGCTATGTTAGGCTCTATGAGCTGTACGGAATCCTTACTGAGTTTTACTTACGCCCTTCTCGACTTAATGTAGGAAAATGAGCACTAGAACGGAACTAAGATCAAAAGCATTTTATACTCTTTCTGTTGATAAAAAGGTTTATGTGTGTACATATGTGTTTGCTCAACATTTTAAGTATTCTAAGCATTATGGGTTGCTTGTGTATCAAGCTAATAAGTGTGGACTTTATGTGCAGGACTTGGAGTCTAGATTGTGGGAACAAAGTCTCTAAGGTGGAAATGTGTTCAATGTGTGATTTGCCATGTATAAACATGTGATATGTATTTTGTTTTGTCTTAAAAACCAAATTTATGATTCTAAGTATTTATGGACCCCTTTTGGGTACTCAAGTAAAATGGCATGCTAAAATCAAATCTAAGTATATTCAGCCATGTTGTATATCTATGGCATACATGTGAACTCTTGGGCATTCTAGTTGATAATCATCTTTGCACCTAAGTAAAAAGTTGATAGATATGCATGATTATATGCTTATAAGCCTATATTTGAAATATGGAATCATGTGTGTCTCGGCCTTATATGTATGTTTAAAGAAAAACATTAAGTAAACATGAACTAGAAAGGAAAAGCATGCCTATAATGTGTTAAGTTGGTAACCAAATAGATAAAGTGCATGTACCTAATCACATGTACTTTTGGATTGAACTTGAACATATGAAACATGTGCATAATAAACAAGTTTTCAAAACTTGAGTTAGTGTTTTGGTTGCATGTATGTACTTGGCTAGTTGAGTAATGAAATGAACACACAAGTTCCATCTAAGTACTAGCTTGTTTCCGAGAGCATGAAAAATGAGCCTTAAATAAGTAAGTAACGAGCTAGTACTAATAATATCCTGGGAACATGCCCATATGTTTGGTTTTGTCTAAATGCCCCTTATATGGAATTCCGCTATATGGTTAAGTAATTGGGCCGGAACGGGCCAGGGGCTAGGCTGGGCATGACACATTCATTATTCAACAATTAATCTATGATTTTTTTATTTTCAACATTTTAATGTATAAATGAAAAATGATTATATTAAATAATAAACAAAGACCTATAGTTTCTAAATATATACTTTTAAAATTTTTTCTAATAAATAATCTCTTTCCGTTCCATTTTCTTTACTCTATTTAACTTTTTCTAACTAGTTTGACTCGAATTTATTTAGATTAGTGTTTATTAAAAAATTAAAAAATATATATTTAAAACTTATAGCCTTGATTTATCATTCATGTATAAAATTTTTTTATTTATATATTAAAATGTTGAAAACAAAACATTATAGATTAATTGTCAAAACATGAATGGTGCAAAGAATTTGAGGCAAAGGGAATAATAATATGAATAAATCAATTCAAACTATTCAAAAAAATCAAATATTTCAAAGAATATGCAGTGGAATGAGTATTATAATTTCTGAAACCTAATTATTCATATCTCTCATTCACCGTCTCACTAATTATTCTACAACACAAAACGGATCAACAGAATAGAATAAACTTATTCACATATATTAAATTATAATTTTTCTAAAGTTTTTGCGGACTATAGATTTTATGTTGATTTGAGTTAAAATTGTGTCTTGTCAGGTTTAGTTATCGAGTCATTTCGAGTTCAGGTCAAGTCGGGCTCAGGTTCGAGTTTTCTTGGGCTTTACATCAATTTGGTTCAGGTTCAGGTTCAGGTCAGGTTGGGTACAGTCATGTTCGAATCGTTGACTTTTCAGTTTAGATCATACTTGGATTTAAGTGGGTTAGGTCTTTGAGTCCGGTCAAATTTTACAATCCCTAATACTCTTTTTGACCCTCCTAAATGGACAACAGGTTACAAGATCGGAGACGGAAGAAACCAAAATTTTTAACATGATAAATGGAAAATTTGAAGGAACTTGTGAAGCGAAAAAAATCGAATGTATCTGTGTAAGACGGATGTGTCAAAATTTGGAAATTAACGTTAGTTATGGTAACTGAAAAAAAAAAAACTGTGTGCAACATACTGTTTTTTTATCGCAAAGCTAAAAATTTTATTCAGAACCAGCCACAAGCTGGAAATCAATATAACAAAGCGGTAGAATCCCAAGTTTCAAGTACCGGAGCAAAATCCAAAAGAAGAAAACCCCACGGTTATGTAGGGATGACAAAACGCACATGTTAGGATTTTCACACCAGTCGAAGAAGGATACAAATGATTTTCCACTCCTTTTGGAATCCAGAAATGAGAGAACATCTGCACTGAAAAGGAAATTTCCAAGATGTTCGAATGTTTTGTTGTTGACGATGATCTTGTTTTGGTCCTTCCACAATGACCAAAGTGTTGCCTTGCACGTAACATCCCAGGTTTTTCTTCCATTTGTTGACAGTGAAGATATTGGAGGATTCTTGATCAGTTGCATAATTTCACCTGGAATTAGGGATGACAATTCGATAGTTTGGATCAAACCATTCAGGTTCGAGTTTAATTGAATTAATATAAATTCAAGTCAATATCAGGTTTAGTTTGGGTCATTTGGGTTCATGTTGATTTCAAGTTAAGTGAATTTCGAGTTTGAGTTCGGGTTGAGTCGAGTTTATTTTGGTTCAGATTCAATACTAGTCGGGTCAATTTCAAGTCGAGTTTCAGTTCAAACTCAGGTTGGCCAGTCGAGTTTATTGGAGTTATTGGTATATATGCTGAAATTACTTAGCCAATTCAATTTTTTATTTAGTTTTTGTTAAAATTTAAATTAAATAATTCAACTTTTGGTGCAATTAATTTACGTTAATTTTTCTTTTCTTAATATATTAAATTAAAAATTCATTAAAATTTTTTTAATTATGTTCTAACAAATTTGCTGTGATATCCAACTTTTATTTTGAAATTACTATGAAATATAACTCTAGCTCACTATTACTGTATTAGTGACTAAACTGCAAAATTTCAAAAATTTTGGAGGAAAATGCAAAGGTTTGAAAAAGTTTAGGGACCTATATTGTAATTACTATGGTAACTAAACTAAAAATTTTTAAAATTTAGGTACCTTATTGCCTATACTTAAAAGTTTAGGGATCAATGTTGTAATTTGACAATTGCCTACAAAGATTATCAAACTTACTAAATATGGCTTCTGAATATAAGGCTTACTAAATATAAATATTCTTAAAACATAGAAGTTATTAAATATGGAAGCCACACAATATAAAACTTATCAAGTATGGAAGGCAACAAAATAGGAAAGTTAAAGTTTAAGGTAAAGGTCTGTCAACCATATATTTATGTTGATTTGGTTAAAATTAAGTTATGGGGTCATTTCAGGTTCAAGTCCGGTCAGTCTCGGGTTTGGATCATTTTGGGTTTTGGTCATTCCGGGTTTTGGTCATTTGGGTTCGGGTTTTCTCGGTTTTCATTTCAATCTTATTCAGGTTCAGGTTGGGTTAGGCACAATCGAGTTCGAGTAATTGATTTTTCTAATTAAAATGGGTCAAGTCGGGTTTGAGTTCAAATCGATTGGGCTAGATCATCAGGTTAGATCATATTTTACCATCCCTACCTAGAATCAATAAGAAGCTGCCCCACTATTAAAAAATTGAAAGCCAGACTTGATTTTAGACTAAACACCATGAGCTTGCAAGTTTAACTTTGCTGCAATCCTATCTTGAGTTGCTCAACACACACAAAAATTAACTTTGATAAGGCACCACTTGTTCCAACAGAAGTCTAACCTTTTTAGTGTTGCCACTGCTAAATGCCATTTCAGGTGATTTGCCATGCTTCTAACTGAGAAAACTACTTTGCTATACAACTTCCAATGAATTGCATCCTCAACCATCCTGTTTAAGGGTATAGTTTCTAACTAATGTTGTCAAACTCAGCCCAGTAAACAACCAAGAAGAGTAAATGGGCGGGTGGTGGGTCAACCGATTCAACCAGTTTAACCGGTCGTGCAACCATAATGGTATGACAAATTTTATACATATGCATCATCGTGTCCTGTTAAGCAAATCCTGCTACTATCCAAAAGTACATCATACTTTCATCTTCTTTTTATACATATATCATATAATAAGACGTTATTAAGGCACTCTATAGCCCGTTCACTTTGTTTGCACTATGCCGAGAGTGTTTGAGACTTTGAGTGTCGTTTACTTTCTCTTGTTTTTAATTATTAACTATTTTGAATTTTTTTTAATTTTGTTTTAACTTTGGGCTAACTAAAGCAACTAAAGAGCAACATAACTAAGTAACTTAAAGTGCAACCCAAGCCCTTGCGCTCCCCGAGTCGAGCTGGGGCCAGGCCGGGTTTAAAACATTGTTTCTAACAGTATAATAACTTAGCAAGTTCTGTAAGTTCTCTTCTTCTAGGGGCCCTATGCCAATTACAATTCCAAGTCGATAAATCACCTTCCCAATTTCCCATCTCACAAATTTTGGCATTTTTCTTTATTGATAAACGAAACAACCTAGGAAAGATATTTAACAAAGGCTCATCTCTGCACCAAATGTCTGACCAAAAGTTTAACTTTTCTTCATTCCATACTTTCCGATAAAAGAGGCTATCTAAACTATCACCTTTTTTTGACAACTTTTCTCTTGCTCTAATTATTAACCCCCCCCCCCCCCCCCCCAAACAATATTGCAAGAGAAGCCATTGAGACCTCTCTCCTCGCCATATATAGAAATAATTACTTTCTTCCAAAGTGAATCAGTTGCAACCCAAAACCTCCACCACCTTTTTGATAAAAGAGCCAAAAAAATTTTGCACCAGAGAACCCAAACTTAATCCCCCCACTGTTTATCCAAGACAACCTTACACCAAGGCACCCAACAAAAATTTTTACCTACACCCTCACCAACACCTCAAAGAAATTTTAATCAAAGAGATTCAAGTGCCTGAAATAAGGGAAACAATAACAAAAGGCAAGCGTGAGATGCAGGTTCTTAAGAGCGTGAGCTGGGCACCTACAAACATCATTTTTGCTTGCCACAAGGCCAGCTTCGATTTTACTCTATCCACTATAACCTTCCAAGAAGTCATTCGCTTCATCGATGCACCTACTGGCATGCCAAGATATTGAAAAGGAATAAAACCCTATTTGCAGCCAATCAACCTGGCCAATCCGCTAACCTCATTCGAATTCACATTCACTCCAACTAGACTGCTCTTACTCAAATTTATCTTAAGATCTGATAAGAGTTGAAAACAACACATGACCCGTTTTAGTTGGCATATATTGTAATCACTCCACTCTCCAAACAGAATTGTATCATCGGCAAATTAGATATGCGAGATTTCCACATTGTTCTTTCCCACCTTCAGCCCCTTTATTTCTTGTAAAGCAACAGTCTCATCAAGCAAGCAATGTAAAACTTCAACCGCTATTAGAAAGAGATAATGGGATAGAGGATCCCCTTGCTATAGTCCCTTCTCTATTGCAAACTCTCTAGTTATTGGACAGCCATTCAACAAGATAGAAGCAGAGGCTAAACTCAGGCATTCCTTTATCCAATTGAGCCATTTTACTAGTCTGCAATCTACTTGTGTTTTTTTATTGAAAATATTGTTAAATTGGAAATTTTGGGAGTTTAGAAGCTAAGATTTATCATTACTTTCTCCAAAAAAAAAAAAAAACTAAGATAATCACAATATAAAATTTTAATAATTAGTTCCTCAAAAGTTAAAACTTAAAATGGTTCAATACTATTTTTTTCCAACTATTAATCAATCAAACTATACCAGCCTGTCCAGTGGATTGTATATGATGAGCTGGTGTAAGGGATTTCTTAAGTGAGAAGCCCTCTTTCCTCTCTTTAAAACTTGGGTAACATGATGAAATTTGATGCTGATATTCAATTTTTGTTTGAGAAAAAAAAATTTCAATATTCTTATCAAATGGGGGAGAGATGAAGATGTAGTAAGAATAGTTAAAAATGGCCATCAATGTCAGAGTTTAATTAGTTGATCTCACGGAGGAAGATATTGAGTGCTTTATCTTGTGTTGTTGGAAGGAAAGTAAAGGATGTTTGTGACTCAAGGGGATATTGAAGTTTGCCAATTGAACGGGCAGGATTTGTTTCTATCACTCAAATAGGGATTTTAGTCTTATGGCCATATTAATGTGCTTCTGGCTACACTACCCCTCATGCTTGCCTGGTAAACTATTTCTGATTTACCCCAGTTGCCACATTAAGTCTTCAAGACTTAGATTCAATTCAGTTATAGTGAGTCCAACAATCTTCCCTTACTAAATTACTTTTCTTTATAACACTCCCCCTCCAAAAATTTTATTTTTTTGAACAACAACAACAAGATCAACTAATGAATTAAAATGAAGTACATCATAGGTGCTCAGTAGGCCGCTGAACATACAAGAGAAGACACAAATCACCCTATTACATTAGCTATTGCCAGTATAGGATTATGCACCCATTCATACCAAGAGCACTTTAAACCTTTACATCTGTTTACAAACCAAAGATATGAAAGAGACTGAACCGAGGAGATAACTTCATTCCTTGGCCTCGAACAAAAGTTCGTTTCTGGCCCACGATATAACACATGCTGCCGTCAAAAGAGCAGCTAGCCATGCTTCATTTTGTTCTTTAGAAAGGCACGCTCCATGCCTCCCTTTTAACATGCAAGGCATTTAAACAACTAAGCATAATTAAATTATAGAAGGCTAGTGTTCCCTTACCTCAACCATCTTCGGGTTCAATTGTAATTCCTGTTGCCCCCCAACCCATGTTGCACTTCTTTGACTGTGAAGTAAATCCTCTCCGTGTGTAGCTCGAGCCATTTTCAGCATCAGCCCAGGCCGCATCTCGCTCGGCTTGCTGTTGCAACCTCTGGAGACTAGAACACCATAGACAACAATTCTAGCCAATGAAACCAAAATCAGACTTAACATCCAAGAAACAAGATGCCCGAGACCAAAAAATCTGCTAGGAGTCGAAGCCAAAATCTTCTTAGCTCTTCAATTCTCTCTTCTAGCTCGCTAACTTTGTTGGAAATGGGTTTAGAGAGGTCAATGCCTAGCTACCAGTTAGGATCTAGCAACATAAGCCTGCACCCGACACCTATACGGTTGCATGCAATAGTGGGGGGTCAAACCCTACTTCAACTCTGGCAGAGCGGACAAGTGTAATGCCAGTAACCGATCCACCGGTCCAGACAAACCTTATGAAACATATGGTTGCATCTGAGGTCGCTGATCTCGTCGTCATCGTCAATCCTGCTCAGACAAACAGCACACTTGGCATCCTCACCAGAATCCAGTTGTCGGAAACTGCTGGTCACATCCTGAGAAAGGCAACCGAGCTTGTCGTAGTTGGGAAACAGCGAGAAATGGATCAGGAAGTTGATGGCCCATTTTAGATAATAATAAACAGAGAGCAAAATTTTGAACATTATTGATGAAAATTTAAAAGGAATAGTAAATGATGGGAGAAAAAGAAAAACACAAGAATCTAGATCTCTCTCTATAGATGGATATATTTAGAATTTGGAATTTGCGTAGCTAGAGAGGGCGGAGAGATGCGATATGATCATCAACTGGATGGATGAAGAGTATTTATAGAGATAGGAAGCTTTGGGAGGCAGTTTCCAGTACGTACCACACTATATTTTACAGTCGTCGTGTGAAATAATTAAAAACGTACATGTTCAACAGAAAAAAAGCTATCTCTAAATAATGCCAATTTTTTTTTATATAGAATTGTAGCAACAACACAACTTTTCCCTCCCATTCTTATATTTCGCTCAAAACACCCACCAAGACGGGTCACTTAATTTTTTTTCCTCAGAAAATATTTTTGAAGATCGTGATTGTCTTTGTTAGGCTATTTAGTATAATAAGGGCGAAAGTCACCTTTGACTCATGAATTGTACCGAATGCTCAGCCCCTTAAATAAAAATTTGGCACATTTTGTCTCTTGAAAGTAAGATTTGAAAATGGAAAAACATGCAAATTTATCATGTTGTTTAGATGATAGATCTTTTGATATTGATTTTTTTTCAGTCATAAATTTATCAACAATATTTTGTGTTGATAACAGATCTACCACCCTAGTTAATTAGTTTGGAGCAAAGTAACCACTCCATAAAGTAACGGCAAGAAAATTCGGTTGGAAAAAAGAATATTCCATTCAATATGCAATTATATGATACTTACTGCTTAAACCAACAATCAACTCATCAAAATGCAATCTACATTGGCAAGTTTGAAATAAAACAGGGAAGGAAATTAGGGGTTAAAATCATGGGTTTGGCAAAGAAGGAATTGGGGATTAAGAATTTGGTGAGTACGTACTGCAAATTATGAAGAAGATGTTGGATAAAAGGATTGGTGACGGATGGCAACACCATTTCTTGGAGAAAGAGGAACCATCGGTAAAAATGAAGGTGCTAAAAAGGCCGCCAAGCAGATAACTCAAGCTGTCAAGACCATCTCAAATCTCCTTCAGCTTACAGATAAATCTTTTCCAGCCAAGGTTCATAAACAGGAACTCCTAATGTTCAGTTACATATTCCATAGTTTTTTATTGAATGTGGTGTGGGGGGGATTTATTTCGATTTTAAAGTTTTTTTATTAGAAAGAGAAAATGGGTTTTGCGTTCTATTCTTTTGAATTGAAAGTCAACAAGATGGGTTTCTAGAGTAAATTACATGCGTTAACTCCAACCTTTTAATTCTATTTCAGTTCTAACACCAATCTGCAATTTATTCGTTGCGTCTCCCTAACATGTTTAAAATATTTCATTTTACTAGGGTTAAAACAAATATTTTCTCCTACAATAATACGTTGACGTAGCTTTTTTCATCTGAATTAATGACTTCTGTCATAAAATGGTTCAAAATGAAACATTTTAATCACGTTAAGGAAACGCAATGAACAAATTACAGGTTGGGGTTAGAATTGAAACAGATTAAAAGGTTGGAATTAATGCGTGCAATTTACCCTATGTTTCTGGTTCTTTGATGATTTTGCAGCAAAATCAGACTTTTTCTGCTCAATTGGTCAAGAGCCTCAACTTTGCCACATAATCCTCTGAGTCAATATTTATTTTGTTACATAACTCATTTCGTTATCCACTGTGTCATATTTGATGAACATTGACAAATATACTCCTAACAAAACTGTTGTTGGTAAATTTGCAACAAAAGAAAAGATTGATGGCAAAATCTCTCTATATATGCACCCAAAAGACAATGGTAAAGTTACACCTTTTCTCTTTAATAATATACACTTTCCATGCAACTTTTTTAAAATTATCCAAAAAATTGAAACCCTAATTCAAATTATGTGATCTTCATCTTTTAATAATTTCAATCAGTTTAATATCTTTGGAGGTAATAAACACTTAAAATTATCAATTTTTCTCTGTGTGAACGCAAAATGATATTCTTTAAATGTCAAATAATTAAAAATATATATCAAACATGCTAAAATTTCTTGAAGATGACTTCCATTTAGTTTAAATTAAGATTTCAAAACTTTGTTGTGGACTGTAAAAGAAGTGGATATAACAGTCATATTGACCAAAGTTCAAGGACAACTATGAATAATCCTTAACATGTTTTTTATAGGGGGCAGAGGGAAAAATTGCCACTAGTGTTTGCTCAAGGAAGCAAATTTATGGCCAAAGTTGTTTTAAAAGAGAGAAATAGCTATCGAAAGTCTTATGGTTATCTAACGCTAGGATTATTCTGTCCAAACTAACATGTTACATCAGTAAATGTCAGGTTATATAAGCAACTAGCAAACTAAGAAAATTCTTAAGCTGGCCCCTAAAAATTTGGCCTTTAACCTTTAGGTGCCCAACTTTGCAAAACTGTACCTCTTCTCTAATTGGTATGATATTCTTGACTAGCTAAGGGCCCCCTACAAGAATCTGGCTCATGTCCTTCTTGCTTCAGTTGCTCATCATTGACTTCATCTTTTTTCCCCATGCCCACTATTGCACCGCCTCTACCATCGTTCTCTTTGCCTTTCCCAGCCTCATATATGGAACTTTTCCTCCCATGACTCAAACAACAGCACCAACCTAGTCAATTTCCCTGATTGATTCTCAGCTCCAAAATTCCCAAGAAACTAGAAACACCAACTTTAACTCTAAGGAAGAGAATGAAATGGGAAAGACAATTGTAAAAATAATAAATTCAAAAACTTAACGGCTAGAGTTTCAAGTTGAGAAAACTGGGGATTGAGACCTGCGTTTTTTTTCCATTTTTTCATGCTTTTCACATAAGCAATTTTAACAGCCAAGCGGGTAAACTTAATGAAAAATTTACACCCAAAAGAATTAGTGGCATAATTAGTCTTTTAAACGAACATTAGTGGAAATTTTACTCATTCTTCCCTTTTGTAATCACGTTTGTTTGTGATTTTGTTTATTATAAAAAGTCTGGCGGCGGCGGGCTTGGCCGGAGCCGGCTTATTTTTACTTCACATTAAAATTTGCCAATTACGAGGAAGATGGTCAACTGTGGAAACTTGAAGCCCAGTGGGAATTCCATTTCTATGCAATCAAATAATCGAATGCAATGTTGGATGACATTGTTGATGGTCAATCCTGCTCAGATAAACGGCACACTCGGCATCCTCACCAGAATCCGGTTGCCGGAAACTGTTGATCACAACCTGAGCAAAAAAGGCAACCGAGCTTGTCGTAGTTGGGAATCAGTGGGAAATGGATCAGGAAGTTGATGCGCATTTTTTATAGTAAGAAACAGAGAGCAAATTTTTTACATGATTAATGAAAATTTAAAAGGAATAGTAATTGATGGGAGAAAAAGAAAAACACAAGAATCTCGATCTCTCTCTATTGATGGATTTAGTGGAATTTGGGTTGGTAGAGATTGGAGGCTTGGAAGGTAGTTTCCATACTCTATTAGTTTATAGTCGTCATATGAAATAATTAAACACGTGTTCAACAGAACAAAAGCTATCTTTAATTAATGTCAATTTTTTACGTAGAATAAACGTAAAAATGTCAATTTTCTATGTAGAATAAAAGTAATAATGAACAACTTAATACAACTTTTCCCTCCCATTCTTATATTTCGTTCAAAACACCCAACATGACGTGTCACTTCCTTAAATTTTTTTTCTCATGGAATATTTTGAGGTACATGAATGTCTTTGTTGGACTATTTATTATGAAAAGGCCGAAAGTCACCTTGGCTCATGAATTGAACTGAATACTCAGCTCCTCAAATATAAAATTGACACATTTTGTCTCTTGATAGTCTAACCGAATCTTTTGAGAGTTTCAGTAATTTTCCTATAAACTTTTTCTCTTTTTATAATGAGAAACAAGTTAGTGACTAGCGTCCAACAATTTTACATTTACCTTTGAACTTTAGTTGGTATTTCAACTACCTCTTAAGATTTAAAAATGGAAAAAGAAGCAAATTTACCACCATTGTTTAGATGATAGAGCAATTTTGACATCGATCTTTTTTCCCTCATAAATTTATTATCAACATTTTGTATTGGTAGAAAATCTACCATCATAATTTTAAATTGGAGCAAAGTAACAAGTCTATGAACTAACAGTGAGAATATTTGCCCGGCAGAGATAACATTCCATTAAATTTGTAATTGTATGGCATTTACTACTTAAAAAGACAGCCAACTGATCATAATGTATTCCATATTGGAAAGTTTGAAATAAAAGCGGGAAGGAAATTGAGGATTAAAATCAAGCGTTTGGGAGAAGGAATTGGGTTGTGTTATGGATATGGGTGAGTATGTTCTTCAAATTATGAAGAAGATGCTAGATAAAAAACGATTGGCAGTGAATAGTGGCATCATTTCTTAGAGAAAAAGGAACCAAGTAGATATCTCAGGCTATCAAGACCACCGCCAATCTCCTTTAGCTTATAGATAAATCTTTTCTAGCCAAGGTTCATAAACAGAAACTCCTAATGTTCA
Organism: Aquilaria sinensis; assembly: GCA_005392925.1. Classification (NCBI taxonomy): domain Eukaryota; kingdom Viridiplantae; phylum Streptophyta; class Magnoliopsida; order Malvales; family Thymelaeaceae; genus Aquilaria; species Aquilaria sinensis. The sequence goes on from SMDT01002297.1 coordinate 20,228, forward strand.
ATTACGTGTTCCAGAGTTTTTTATTGAATGTGGTGTTGGAGGATTTATTTTGATTTTAAAGTTTTTTTTTATTAGAAAGAGGAAATGGGTTTTCCAGGTTCCGTTTATTTGAATTGAATGCCAGGGAGATGGGTTTCTAATTCTTTAATGGCTCTGTAGTAGAATTAGACTTCTCTTACTTAGTTGGTCAAGAGCCTTAAGTTTGCCACATGCACTACAAGAAAACAAGGTATTTGAGACTAGAAAAAGTATAGGGAAACTATAGGAAATAGTTATTTCCTACAATTAAAACCGTCGGACAAAACTGTAGGAAAAAATATAGTCAGAAATAAGAAATGTCGGATAAGTGTAGACTCATCCTACGCTTTTGTGATATCTGTGAACTCCATCTTGTTCGACGGTTTTGAGGTGCATTAAATCCTACAATTTTATGACTAATCTATTTCCTACGGTTTTCTGACATCGTTTGTCCTACGGCTTTCTGACATCATCTGTTCTACGGTTTTGTGATATCTATGGATCCCAACTTATCTGACAGTTTTTTAACCCCCATGATCCTACATTTGTTTGACTCCACTTGTCCGACAGTTTTTTGACACTTCTTGTCCTACGGTTTTTTGACCCCACTATTCCGACGGTTTTATGACTAAATTTTCCCCTGCATTTTTGTGACAACTATTTATCCTACAATTTTCTAACTACATTATTTCTTACGGTTTTCCTACGATTTTGTGACATTTTGTAGATTTTTGTAAATTAATTTATACACAAATTAAAATCATATTATATAGCATTATATATATACATATTTTAGACATTATGACATATATAAAGATCGTATACATTATTGAGAACATATTATATAGGATTATATAATTATTATTATATATATTTTATTATTATTATTAAATATTTTTTATATATATATATATATATATATTATATATATATATATATATATATATATATATATATATATATATATACATATATGTATGTATGTATGTATGTATAACAATTGATAACAATTGATGAAAGTAGTCAATATTTCACTATATATAGAAGTAATCAACTTGTACAGAAAAAGTCAATGACAAATAACTGGAGATGTAATATAAAATCAATCAGATGCCGTGCTGGGCTAACCATCGCTATCACGCCAACTACCATTGTCATCATGATACTGACTGGAGGATCTAGTCCATAAATCGTCTGAGAGAGTTGATGTAGGTATAATCCCCTGCTGGACCAACCTGTTAAGCATAGCGCTCATTACAGCCTCAGCCGCTCGTTGGACCTGAGTATAAACATCTATTTCTAACCGGGCAAAATCACTCCGAAACTGAGTGTTCTTAGCCCTCAACTGAGCAATTTTAGCCAAATCAGCACGGGGAGCCTAAAAACTAAGTAGCAATTAGCAATGTAAAAGTAATAAAATTAATGTATTAAGTTAAATAGCAATGAAAAACATCCGATTTGGTCCAAAAGTATAAGGATCAGTGAATTGGAGCGAAACACACGATAATCAGCCCTTTTTTGGCGGCCTCATACCTCACTCTAGACCTATGGATCGAACGGTGAGCGGTCATTCGAATTCTGGTATTTTTCTTGAATCTGCTGCATGTATCCCTTAAAGTTAGTACGACGTTTAATATATTTTGAAAACATTGTTAGCGCTGAAAAATAAAAATTTATTACCTATAGCTATTGTGCAATCAGATCAATGGGCTGACCGGTCTTGTTGTGTCTATGAGTATGAGACCACCACTCATCAAATAATAGCTCAACTTCATCTCGTTCTTAGTATTCACTTTGTCACATAATTCATTCTGTTATCCACCATGTCATATTTGACAACTAGTGGTAAATTTACTCCCAATACAAAATATTGTTGTCAAATTTGCAACAAAAAAAAAAAGATTGATGGCAAAATCTCTCTGTACACTAAAACAACGATGGTTAAGTTACACGTTTTCCCTTTGAAAATGTACACTTCCCACACTAATTTTTTTACATTGTCCGAAAAATTGAAACCCTAATTTAAATTATATAATATTCATCTTTTAGTAATTTCGGTCTGTTTAGTATTTTTTTTTAGAGTTAATGAACACTTAAAATTATCAATTTTCTGTTTATAAATGCAAAATATGATATTCTTTAACCATCAAATAATTATTAAAAAAACACCAAATATACTAAAATTTCTTAAATATGGCTATAATACAATTTAATTTAAGATTTCAATAATTTTTTGTCAATGGTAAAAGAAGTGGGTGTATTAGTCATATTGACCAAAGCTTGGGTATAACAATAAATAATCCTTAAAAATAAGGGCCATGCTTTCTATAGGAACAAAGGGCAAAATTGTCACTAATGTTTGCCCAAGTGAGCAATTTTGTCACTATTATTCTTTTGTACATATTTGCCACTAATGTTACTTGTTGAAGCAATTTTACCACTGAAGTTGTTAAAAAATAGAGAAATACCATCAAAAGTCTAATATTGTCTAATAGTATGAATATTCCATCCAAAATGAGAATACTCTGTGTCACATCAGCAACATGTCAATGCTACATCAGTAACTAGCAAACTAAAAAATTATTAAACTTGAAGTTGTTAAAAAATAGAGAAATACCATCAAAAGTCTAATATTGTCTAATAGTAAAAATATTCCGTCGAAAATGAGAATACTCTGTCACATCAGTAACATGTTAGTGCACATCAATAACTAACAAATTAAAAAATTCTTAAACTTGCCCTAGAAAATTTGATCCTTAGCCCTTAGGCACCAAACCTTGGGAAACTGTACCATATTCTCTAATTGGTATGATCTTGATTGGCGAAGGGCTTCTTACACGAAACTAGCTCATGTCCTTCGTCTACCTTTAGTTGTTCATGATTGACCTCATCTTCTTCCCCATGCCCACTATTATCATTGACTCCATCATTCTTCTCTTCATTTTCCTCAACCTCATATTAGGAACCCTCCTACCCATGGCCAAAACAAGATCAAGCATTGACCTCATCGATTTTCATGATTAATTCTTGCCCCAGAAATCTCAATAAACTAGAAATTGATGTACGGCAACCATAACAAAGACGATTGTAAAAATGATAAATTCAGAAACTTAACGGCTAGGGTTTCAAGTTGAGAAAACATGGAATTGAGACATGCATTTTCTCCATTTTTTCACGCTTTTCACATAAGTATTTGTAACAGTTAGTAGTAAACATTAGTGGCAATTTTACTTATTCTCCATTTTTGTAATCACGTTTGTTTGTGATTTTGTCTATTATGAAAAGTCTGGTTGCAGCAGGCATGGCCAGATGCGGCTTATTTTTACTTGGCATTAGAATTTCGCAATTGTGAGGAAGATGGTCAACTGTGGAACATGAAGGCCAGTATGAATTCCATTTTTATACAACCAAATAATCAAATGCAATGTTAAATCCTAACAGAAAGAGAGACATTGTTAAATTCTAAGACGCCAGTGAACTCCATCGGAAACGGCAACAGCTAGAATGCCAACTTTTCACAATAAAAATTGATTGCGTTGGATGACATTGTTGAATATTTTGGGCTTATGGATGACATTGTTGAATATTTTGGGCTTATATATATATATGGGGAAGGACACTTCCAGTTCCAAACCTTTGTACAGTTTTCTTTTTCAATCCTCAAACTTTTAACTTTTCTAATTGATTTCTGAAACTTTGCTACCATATAAAATATAGTTGGTTCTAAAGTATTTTATTTTTCTAAATAAGTCCTAAAGCTTTATAACTGTGTAAGTAATTAATCATAACATAAACTGTTTGTTAACTAACTTTCACTAAATTCAAACTGTATTATAATTTTCTGATAGTTAATAAACCATTAAATTATCATTTTTTTTCCTCTATGTAAATTCTTTTTTATTTAGTAATTATATTTCAGTAAATTTAGGGCTACTATCTATTAATACATTAACAAAGCTTTAAAATTAAAAATTTTAAGATTTAAATAGAAAATTTTTTGAACCAAAATTGTCATTTTTCCTGCTCATAAACATATATAACTATCCGGTGTTGAAAAGATATTTTTTATATATAATGAGAGCATGTTATATATTAGGAATACAAGTATTCTTTTTCTTCATAATAATAAAGAAAAATTACCACCATTACGTACATATATAATTGGCAAAAGGGGCAAATAAACCACTGTTTTTTTCGTCTCAGCATATATCACCTACTATAGTTTTTTGCTAATTAAATTGCCCACTAATGTTACATTATTAGCAGATATTAGCCACTTTCATTACTTTTGTCTAGCTATATGATGATGTGGAAAATTTTGATGATTTGATAAAATATGTAGCTGTATAAGTGACAAGCTTGTGCACAAAAAAAAAACACATAACTTAACTCCCAAACTTTTGCTCGACAGAACAAATCCCCTCATAAACTTTCTTTCTTCTCTCTTCCACCATCATCTTCCTCATCTCCCTCTCTCCACCCAACAGCCCCTCTCATCAACACCCTTCTCAGCCTCACGAGTCTCCAAGCCCCCTTTGTTTCTTGTCGTCGGTGCCTAAATCGGCACTTGAACCTTAAATCCCCATCCGAATCAATTCAAAAAACCACAAAACTTTATCTAAAAATTGATCTCATACCTAATTGATCCCAATTTGAGGCATCATAAAGGATTTCGCAAACCAAGTCTATCCCATGTCAAGGTGCCATGGAGGATTTTGCAGGGAATCGAATAAGACAAGTCAAGATTTTGGGGTTGTCTGCAACGAGTTCGAATCAGCATTTTTGCTGGCCACCATTGTCTTATGAGAACTCCATCATCGTTTTTGCTGGCCGACTAAGAGTGACGGCAAGAGCAAGATTGTGACGCCGGAGGCAAAAGCGAGAACGTGACGCCAAAGGCAAGAGTGAGATTGTTGTTGGAGATTGAGGAGTTCAAGGAGATGTTTCGGCAATAATTTCTAGTTTAAGGGCCTATATGCATAAATTAAAATAGCTTGGGAAGAAATATTGTAATTTACCAAAGGGGATAGTACTTATGTGGCTTTTGTTTCTAACCAAAATATAATATTCTTAAAAAAATAAAGAATATTCTCTCAGTTAGTTTGCAAGTGGCTAATTTGCCTATTGTTTTAAAATAATAATGTTAAATTTAACTCAATCGCAAACATAAATATGCGATTTAACTATAAAAATGCTATAGTGGTTGATATACACTAAGATGAAAAGATCAATTGGTTTTTTACCTCTTTTACCTATATAATTTGGACAGTCATTCTTTTAGAGTTGTCTTTGGTTGGATAAGCAACAAACAGGTGGCACAATTTATATTTTTAGTAATAAATATGTATATTACATTTGAAGCATATATTTTTTTTGTTAGAAAATATTGCTCCAAGTGAATATTGAGAACATAAATAAGACAAACGAATGATAAGATTTATTATCAAGTTAATTAACTTTAAGACACATGTCTTTTAATTAGAACCAAATTTTAGAATCTTAGTTACCAATGGGCTTGTCTCATTTTTTATATTTGGAGAGCTGCAAATATTTTACTCCAATCTATTGTAGTGTATATTTAAAAGGAAGCTGTTGGCATTAAAATTTTAAGATTTAAATATATATATATACACACACACACACGCTTTAGTCAGTTTATGAAACAGTTGTTGATTGGCGGCAATTGGGCTAACTAGGTTTTACTCACTACAATAAAAACGCAAAAAAAATTGATCAACAAATTGGTCATTAATTGGTCACTATTTTACTTTTTGGTAACCGAAAAAGTATGTCACCAATCGGTCACTTAATCCTTGGTCACTAAGGAGTAGTGACCGGCATAATAACCAATGTTAGAGATTGAAAAAATCAGTCACCAAATTAGTCACAACACTAAATACTCATCTCGTCTTTTTGATTTTTGTTTTTCTGGGATTTTCATTAGATTTTCCTTTTAACAATTTTTTTATTCTTCACTAATTTTCAGTTATTATGAAGTTTCGTGAAAGTTCTTTAAAGACTCCTAATTCAATTTTGTAGAAATTGAAGATGTTTGCTCCACCTTTTAAATTGCTATATCTCTTCAACTTCAACTTCAAATCACTCCATACTCTTCATCCTCCTTGAAAATATACTTATCAGTTTTCTTTAGAACCAAACAAAAAGAACAACTCTAATCTAACATCATCTTCTCCACCACCCTCCTTTTCGTCAAAATTGGATAGTTTGCTCGTCCAACTCTGCCTTCTAGGTATCAATCTCTGGCTCATCGTTCCCTAGTGACTTCCACCAATTGGTCTTCTCACGCTTCATCAGCAGTAGTGAAAAACTATAGTGTGAAGGGGGAAGAGCTTAGTGAGAGTTAGAATGCAAAAGGAGGCAAGATTGGTGAGAATGGCGAAAACCCTGATTTTAATTTATATAGGAGAGGTATGTGAAATTTGATTGGTTGGATTAATTCTCATGGATTGCTAGCTTTTTTGTGACTAAATAAAATTTGTCACTAGGTCGGTCATTATAGTGACCGCCTAGTGACCTACTTTGGTGACCAAAACTCATGAGGTCACTAGTCAATCAGTCTCTTTGTTGTGAATGCCGTTGCACTTTTTTGTTGATCGATTTAGTGATCAAAAGTTTCTTAACCGCTTAATCGGTCTCTAAAATCAAGTTCTGTTGTAGAGAGTACTGAGGCTTGTTATACCTACTAGCTACTATAATATTTATCTGTGGTGCTAGAACTAATCAAGTGATGTATGATCATATTGTTGAATGGTATTATTAATTTTAAAGAGCTTATGCATATTTTTGAAATGTTGTATAACTCTAATACATGTAATGGTTTGCTATTTAAAATCTGTCAAAGGGCTAACTTTGATTTTGTTCCCCTTGACCAAAATAACAAAGTAATGAAGATTTTATTGAGAAAAAAAAAAAAGACTAGCTAGGCCTTTTCAATATCGCCGGCAAGTTCATCGCAGCCACCATTTTTGTCTCTCGTTCCCTGTGCTGAAGTCGCAATACTGTAACAACAAGACTTCGACTTCACCGGCGATTTTCCTCGCCCCCTGCAGCGAACCCCGGCAGAGCGGACAAGTGTAATGCCGGTAACCGATCCACCGGTCGAGACAAACCTTATGAAACATATGGTTGCATCTGAGGTCGCTGATCTCGTCGTCATCGTCAATCCTGCTCAGACAAACGGCACACTCAGCATCCTCACCAGAATCCGGTTGTAGGAAACTGCTGGTCACATCTTGGGGAAAGCAACCGAGCTTGTCGTAGTGGGGAAGCAGCGAGAAATGGATCAGGAAGTTGATGGCCCATTTCAGATAATAAGAAACAGAGAGCAAATTTTTTAACATGATTAATGAACAGTTAGAACGACTAGCAATTGATTGGGAAAAAAAAAAAGAAAAACACAAGAATCTCTCTATCTCTGTCTCTCTCTCTCTCTCCCTCTCTCTAAATGGATATATTAGAAAAACACAAGAGGAGAGATGCAATATGATCATCAACGGAGATGGCCGAAGAGCATTTATAGACATAGGAAGCTTGGGAGGTAGTTTCCACATACTATTAGTTTATAGTCGCCATATGAAACAATTAAACACGCGTTCAACAGAACAAAAGCTATCTTTAATTAATGCCAACTTTTTTATATAGAATTAGTAATAATGAACAACTTAATACAACTTTTCCCTCCCATTCTTATATTTCGTTCAAAACACCAACCAAGACATGTCACTTCTTTAATTCTTTTCTCATAGAATATTTTCGATGATCATAAATGTTTTTGTTATGCTAATAATTACTATAATAACGGCTAAAGTCACCCTTGAATTATGAATTGTACCGAATGCTCAGCCCCTTATTAAATTTTGACACGCTTATTAAATTTTGACACATTTTGTCTCTTGAAAGTGTGAAATAATTGGAAAAATTATCAAAATAAAAAACCCCTTGAGGTTTACTTAGACCTGGCATTTTGTCCCCCATTTCAAATAACTACACTTTCGACCCTTTTCTATTTTAAATACCGATAATTTTCCTCCTATCAATTTAACTCCGTGATCACCATTACTATACAAAGGGAAATTTTCTGACTTTGCACTCCTAACCTTACTCTATAAAAAATTTGCTTCCAACTTTTAAACTTTCAATCAAACCAATTAATCTGCCTGAAAACTTAATTAGGAATAATGAATTTTTTTTTTTAATCTTTTCCATTTATTTTTCTTGAATCCCAGGGATTTCAAACTCCAATCCATTGCCTGCTCTAATTCGCCATCGGCTACCCTTCAGATGTCCGCCACGTCTTTCTCGACCCTGCCTCTCTAGCTTTTGCCTTAGCGGCATCCTCGTCGACGGACAACCTACGAGCCCTCCCTCACAGACGAGATCTCCGCCGCCGGCCATTGACCCTGCCTGTCTCTCCCTAGCTTAACCTGCCTCTCTCTTACCTCATAACTCTTTGGATCTTCTTTTTCCTCGGCTAGATCCTCTATTCCTCCGGAACGAACCTGACGCGTTTTCCTCTTCCATGGCCGTCGAGTACTTCGATTCTGGCCAAGCCCAGCGTCCATCCTTGCTAACGAGCCTATCGCACTGATTCTCCATTACGCCTGTACTTGCCGCCGATTCTCCATCGCTGCCTATTCTTGCCGCCGAGGTTGCCACCGATTCTCCATCGCATGCTTGTCCTTGTCGATTCTCCATTTCTCATCGAATCGCAGGCGATGAAGATGGGGTACAGGAGCGTGGAGGTCGATGAAGCTGCTGATTTGTTTTGAACAATTTGGAAGGGGAGAGAAAGAAGGAGGAACAAGGAGGAACAGAAATAGAGGGATGGCGCATAAGCAGACAGATCTGAGCCGAGAGCGCCAGGGCAGTCGATGGGCGAATCGCGGACTCTGAGGCGATGGCCTTTTGGGTTTTCCAGATTTTTCAATTTTTTTTTCTTTTTTTTTTTCAGATTCGAGTATCAGATAGGGATGGCAACGGAGCAACTGAAAACCGTGAATAACGGATATCCACCCATGACAGATGGGTAAATGGGTGAAAATACCCGTGATGGGACAGGCATGGGTAAAAAATTTCACCCGTCTGGCGGGCGTGGGCAGGTGATGGGTAGGGGGTATCCATCGCGGATAAATCTGCACCCGCCTACTCGTAAAACTAGCAAAGTTGGATGTGATGTAATGTGGTCAGTATGATGTTCCTTACTCTTCTCCGTTTGAGCTGGCAACCCCACCTTCATGCATACAAACACGTACACCTCCCATAGCAAGCAGTCGGCATGTCTGGCAACATAATCTCGCCACCTAAGCCTTTTGAACAATAAAATTAACAAAATAACAAATAGAAAAAACTGCCACATAAATCACATGTAAAGATATGAATATTATTTGTATTAATGAATGTTTCTTGTTTTATTAGATGTGATGTGGATATGTGTAATTTATGACTAAATGATGAATATTTCATGTTTCTTTTATGAAATTTACAAAACTAGCGTAAACCGCAGATTACCCGCGGACATGGATTATCCCCGGGTTGCGGGCGCGGATGCTGTTTTCTGCCCGTTAGCGGATATCCGCGAGCTGGCGGGTATAAAAAAACCCGCGAGCGCGGATGGCGGATAGGGGGTATCCGCGCCCGATCCTCCCCGTTGTCATCCTTAGTTTCAGATTTAAGTTTCAATTTGGTTTCAGATTTGAGTTTATAGGTTTGAGTTTCAATTTGGTTTCTGGGCTTCTGGGTTCGAGTTTCAATTTGGGGGGTAAAGTTACCAAACAAAGAAAGTTAGGATAGTAAAATAGAGTTCTTTCTTTTTTTGTCATAAGGATCATTAACAGTATTGCTTTGTCTTAGGGGACAGTAGGTATTTAAAACAGAGATAACAAAAAAGGGTTTTTTTGTAATCTTCCATAAATAGTACATCCAACAACCAAAAATGATAAAATGTATCCTTTTTTCAATTGCTTCAAAGGATGAAATATTTGTTTTAAAAAAAAATAATATATAATTTACCTTACTATTTTCATTTAAGCTCTCACTATACAAAACTTAAAAATATTTTTTTTTTAATTTTTATTAAAACTTTTACTATAAACAGAACCATAAAAGAATTTTTTTTTTTTTTTTTACTATCATTTAAACTTTCACTACACATATCCAAAAAGAATTTTTTTTTTTTAACTTTAGTTCCAGGAGCAAAATTGTAAGAAACATCATAAACTATGCATACCTTAATCTTCATATGCAAATAAAATTCATCATTTTTTATGGGTTTTAGTGGTTTTTTAACTTACTTCCAAATAATTATTTAGGTTCTTTTTTTATTTAGTTTATTTTGTATTTATTTCAACAATGATGAAATAAAAAATCATAAAATAAGAGTAGGTTCTCAAACTTTGGGCTAAGAGAGTAATTAAACTAAATCTTAGAAATAAAAGTGAGATTGAACTGTTTTAATTAACCCAATATAATGTACTCCGTATTAATTTTATAGGTTTTAGTTTTCTTCTCAGGTAGCTAAAAATTTTACTTTTCACTCACCAATAAACACCACTTGTGTGAACTTGAATCGAGTTCAGAATTCGTAAACAACAAATGTCTAGAGCTACCATCATGGTTGCTATCCAATGCTCAACCATTTAGATCTCCCTTAATTCTTCCCCTTCACAATCACATAGAAATTTATTTTGATATAAGAGAGGATGTGTCAATTTTGGATTAGGTGAAGCACTAGAATAAAAGCACCAACAAATGGAAGTGGTGTGCAATCAAAAGCAATCAATTTGGAAGGTTTTTGCTCAGGGTACCATAGACAAAGACCTTTGCAAGTTCATCCCACCCATCAACATGTCCCTCAAACAGGCCGATGAGAACACACCACCATCGTCAAATCCAATTACATTGTTAATCTCAATGATGATATGATCAAGACAATGAGAAGATCGGTTGGATTCAAAACAAGCGACACTAATTCTAGCATCATAGACCATATATCATTGATGGAAATAAAAGACATTTGGTTCCTGGATATCACATGATGGGCAAATGATGAAAAATGGGTAAATTTTCCATTTTTATTAGTTCAGGGGATGAGTTAGACCGAGTCATAGTTCAAAAGGTGAACTATCCAAGTTAGGCGAGTTCAGGAGTCAAAAGTGTTTTTAGGCCTTGTCAATAAGACTATATCAATTAAATTACAACTAAAAATACTTCATTTTGGAATTAATTAATAAAAATACGTTACTTTCATTTTGACTCTTTTTTTTTCCCCAACTAACCCCACCTCGAAACTAACACTCTAACTTCCCAATAATTACTTCAGAAAAGTTTCTTCGAAAATCTTTATTTTTTATTATTTTTTCCATACCAAACCTCAAAAGAAAAAATCAATAATACTTAATCTTTACAAAAACATTCTAAAAAATGCTTTTTAAGCTCCTTTTAAGTGAATGATTTCAATTAGTATATAAATTGAGCAATACAGAAATAATTACTTATAACTTACTTAATCTCTGCTAAACCCAAATTAAATTAGGAAAATTTATATAAACTTCATATGATTTATCCTAATATATTCTTACCCCATTATATTTGGGAACTGCACTTACCCCTACCTTTCGCTAACTTTGTCAGTCTATCCACTTTGATGGTGGATCCCATCATATGTTAAGTTTTTGTAACTCTTGGGAATCACAATATATGAATCAAGGTTATCAAAGTCGAGTTTTTACCAAGAGTTATTTTGGTTTTTCTAACATTGTAAAGTTGTAAAAAGTCGTATAGTTAAAAGATTCTACAAAAAAAAATTACAAAAGGATGAAAAAATATATTCATCTAAATTATCTCAGAAAGTTTATATTACATAATATTTTCACTTATTAATATTTTAATACGATAAAAAGTGTGTTGACATAAATATATAATCCAAGAAAAAAGAAGTTCTAAAATCCACAATTTATAATGAGAAGTTAAAAATGTCTCAATCATTTACTGGAACACGTGGAATATCATAATCAATGATAGGACCAATATTATCATCTTTAAAGTTCATATATTCATTTTATTCTCTTGTCATTTTATCATTTGAGAATCCAAACTCATTTATGTAAGCACTTGTACCATCATTCACATTTCCTTCATCTAGATCCATATTTATATAAATTTGTTAACCAGGGTCATCAAAGTTATAGTGAATGACAGAAATCAAGTGATACAGAGACTGAAGAAAAAATAAGAAATGATTTGTGTTTTATTTTTTAGTTATTTTTATTTATTTATTTATTTATTTTTGTATTTAACACTAAATGAGTTGGATTTGATTGTATAGAGATTAAGTTAAATACTCCCTCCGTCCTAATTTAGATGAAACGTATTCTTTTTTTGAATGTCCCAAAAGGTTAAAACGTTTTCTCTTTTGAAAAAGTTTAAACAATTAAATTATCCTTTTACACAAAACCCAATAAAGATTTTTTTTTAATCTCCACTTAAGCTCTCACTGCACAAAACTCAAAAAAAGAATCTTTTTTTTAATTATTATTTAAACTTTCACTATTTAAAAAAATAATATAAATTACATATACTTTAATCTTCGTGCTTAGAGAAACGTTTCAAGTAAATTGGGACGAAGAAAGTATTAGATTCATATATTTTTGGCTTGAGATCATTTTTTAGCTTAATTTTAACAAATTTGACCTAATAATGTAGAAACGTAAAATTGTAAAGTGTCTAAGTTTCTAAGAATCAAAACTTAACTCATTTTCACCTACATATAAATTTTTGCTAAAACTTGAGTCATTTTTTATTTATAAAGTTATAAAAACGTTAGTTTTTAAAACTCAAGCAGAGATTTTAATAACTATGGTATGGATTGATAGTAAATCTTGACAATCCCCTTTCTCTTGAAGCAAAGATCAACTCAAAAGCTACGACAGAGTTAGTGGTTTGCTTTTCGTTTCCCCTGCTTTCTCTCTGTGGCTGCCTGCTTCGCTAGTTCTCAGCCCACAAAATGTCCCATCAGCCATTATGTTTCACATGAGCAAAAAGGCGATCATCGGAACCTGAGTCAAAGTTTCTCTTTAAAAAAACAATTCCGCTGCCATTGGCCATGCCATCAAAGGCCATGTCGCCGAAGATCTCTCCTGGTGTCGACTTCCACCCGCAACGAGTCACGAGTCTACCATGGCGGATGGTCATAGATCAAAACACGTGGGGCCCGCCGTCTGATAATCATTCCTTTCCCTTCAATTCTATGCCCAATATTAAGAAGAGTCGTTATTATGTAGGCCTGCGTTAAACTTCAAGAGTAGTCTTTAAGTTTTATACTTTTTACAGAAACGGCCTAATGTTCAAAAATTTATAAATTTTTACCGTTATTACTTTAACTTGGCTCTGATACCATTGTTGGCCCAGGATTTACAACCCAAGTAATATTAAAATGATTAATATAACTAGAATGACTATTAACAAAGCTATATTATGGATTAGCATCAAAAACAGGAAGAACATACTGAAAATACATCAACTATTTTTGGAACTTATACTTACAGAAACTGGTGATTACCAGTTATAACTTCACACTTAATTTGGCAAACCAGAAATCCAAGGTTTACCAGAATACACACAAGCACACAAGCACACCTTTTTATTTTTAATTTACAGTGAGAATTGTTCAACACATGAACTAGGGAAAGAGAGGAAAGCTTAGAGAACTTAGAGAATTTTAGGATGATCCCCGATGCTTTCAAGGGAGAATGAAGCTTCCTTTTATAGCCAAGGGAGGAGAGTTCCTGGAGATAAGGCTGAGTAAGCTCAGCCAATCCGGAAGAGATGGAATCTTGGGCCACCTTCAGTAGCGCCATTATTATAGATAGTGGAAGACAGGTGTGATAGCACTTAATCTGGGACAGCTGCTTTCTTCTGGAAGACTTGCCGACAGTTTTATTTGGGCATAGGAATTCTTGGGCCTGATTTGTCATCTTTGTGGGCTTGCTCTTGGGCTAGGTGGATTCTTGCAGACTGAAGAAGTTTCTTTTTTAGATCTTCTTGGGATATTGGATTATCTTTGAACTGTTTGCCATGGTAGAATTGGTCTAGCATCTGGTCCAGAAAGTCTTTCTCTTGTTCTTCTTCCAAGATTTCTATTTTATCAAAAGTAATATTTTCTGGAAGGTATTGGTCTAGAATACACTTATCCCACCATTTAATTTTCCAAATCCGTTCTAGGCAGGGAGTGTAGTGTCCTTCTGTATTAGCTGGTTGCTTTTTATAGTTCCATTTTAAAATCCATGGAATGTGGTTCATGACTGTAAAATAAAAATCTGGGAAGGGGACTTGTTCCCCTTTCTTTACAAATTGTCCGTGATATAACATAAAACCTTCAAATGATGCTCTAACTTGTTCTGGGAAGGAGTCTTTGAATAATCATTTTCCTTCATACCAGACATGGAACCAGTTCGGAAATTTTTGTTGCTTAGTTTTGAATAAAAGCATCCAAGAATGTTGATGATCCTGGTTTTGTCTGTGAAATACTTCTTCCCATGCCACTTGGTAGTCCCAATAGGAATAAAGAGTATTCTCGTAATTTCCAAGAGATATAATTCTTCTTCTACAAGTTGGATTTCCTCATTCTTCAAATGTCCAAACTTTTTTTATTTTAAATGAGGAAATTCCTAACTCAGTTATATACTTTTCCTTGGTTTCCCCTTTTTCATCTTTGTAGGAAACTTTTGTCCATCTAGGCTTGTGTTTTATATCGACGGAGCTTGTTTCTTGGAGTATTAACTCAAAGAATTGTATTTTCTTGAGTGGCTGAAATTGCCACTGAGGATTCTGGTGATTTGGCCAATACTTCTGGGCCAATTCAATTTCTGAAAGACAATTAAAGTCTTTGTCTTCTGGAGCAATGAGACATTGCTTATCAATTTCTAGGAACTCACTCTGAATTCTCATAGAAAAAAGTGAAATTCCTTGAGACTGATTAGGTCTTAAGTTTGGATTCTGAGAACTCTGTTCTCTAGAACTTTGAGTATTCTGGGAACTCTGATTCTTGTTCCATAAAGTAATATCCTGGGAACATACTTCTTTGTTCCAGTGTTTCTGGGGATTATTAATCCATGATTTATTCTTTGAAGATTCTGCCTCTGATTTCTTTCTTTTAAAAGGGATTTCTTGGAAGGTCTTGTCTGATTTTTCAGGGATTTCTAGTGGAATATGATGTTGAGCCAAAAGAGCTCTGGTTAGTTCCAAATCCATCTCATAACAGGCTTCTACCTCCATTTCTTCTTGCTTTGTTTCTGGATGAAGAATTGCTTTGTTCTTTTGATTGTTGGAATTTTTATCTGAATTTTTATCTGCCATCTTCCTTCCCCTGCAAAAATTCTCTTGTTAAGAAGTCTTGAAGAGAGTTAGTTTCTCCGGCAATATAATCAATGTCAAAATCGAAAGCAGATAATATTGCTTACCATCTAGCAAAAATTTGTTTAGAGGCCAGATTTTTAACATCTTTTAGTAAAACATCTTTGGCAGCTTTACAGTCTACTCTGATTAAAAATTTCTGGTTAAGGAGATCTTCATCAAATTTAGTAACACAAAGAATTATAGCTAAAATTTCCTTTTTTATGGTAGCATAATTTTTCTGTGCCTGATTCCAGACTCCTGAGGTGAATCGGACCAATTGTTCTTTGTTATTAATTTTTTGTTTTAATATTCCTCCAAATCCTATATCGCTAACATGTGTTTCTACTATTTTAAAGGCTGTAGGATCAGGAATATTAATACAGGGTATTTCTCTTATTCTTCTCTTGACAGTCTGGACTGCCTTAGTCTGTTCTAGTCCCCAATCAGGAGGATTTTTCTTAAGTCTATCAAACAAAGGTTTGCAATCTTTAGCCAAATCCTTGTAGAAGTCCGCAACATAATTCAGACTTCCTAAAAACCTTTGCAATTGTTTTTTCTCTTTAATTTCATCAGGAAATTTTTCTACAAAACTGATTGATCTATCAATCGGTTTTATTGTTCCTCTAAAAATTATATGTCCTAAAAACCTTATTTTGGTCTGGAACAATTCCATCTTTTTTGCTGAAATTACTAATCCTGCTCTTTCCACTATTTTGACAAATTCTTGGAGGTGCTTCCAATATTGTTCTAGAGACTGGGAGAAAACAAGCACATCATCAATATAAACAATAGTGAAAGAATTATAAGGATTAAAAATCTCATTCATTATTCTTTGAAATTCTGAGGGAGCATTCTTGAGACCGAAAGGCATAACATTCCATTCATAATGACCAAACGGAACGTTAAATCCAGTCTTATATTTTTCTTCTTTAGCAATCTGTATTTGCCAATATCCTGATTTCATATCAAATTACCGAATTATAAAGACGGGACAGAAGGTCTTTCTTGTTAGGTATGGGGTACCTAATCCATCTCAAGACTTTGTTGAGGGGCTTGTAATTAATTATTAGTCTAGGAACTCCTCTTTCAATTTCTGAATTTTTATTTACATAGAAAGCAAAACAGCTCCATGGGGATGAACTATTCCTAATTAATTTCTTGTCCAAAAGTTCTTGGATTTCCTTTCTGCAATGCTTCATAAGTTTTTCATTCATTTGGATAGCTCTACATCTTGTAGGGATGTCTTTTTTGTTGAAATCTGGTTCATAGGGAAGATTTACAAGATGCTTTTTTCTTTCCCAAAAAGCATTTGGAATTTCTGAGCAAACTCTTTTTGCAAAATTTATTTTAAAACTTTCAATTTTCTGTTCTAAACCTGGAAGTTTTTCTTCAATATTCTTGTGTTTAATTTCATCTTGTAAACACATCAAAACATTCTGTTTCCTTCCTAGATCTTGGCTTAGTTCTTCAAGCAAAGTTCTTCTAGGTGATTCTGCAAATTCAAAAGTAATTTTCTTACCAAATTTCTTAGTAGAAATTCCATTTATGTTTACTTTAAAGGGCATTATTGTGGCCAAAAATGGAGTTCCTAAAATTATTTCTTGGTTCATATTTAGAACGGTAAAATGTTGCCTAATGCAGATATCCTCGTTACAAATGTCAACATTTGTAAGCTTAAATCTAATTGGCATAACTTCCTTGTTTGCAGCAGTAATTGTCCCAAAAGATTTGTCTAGGTATTGGTGTGGGACGATTCCTTCTTTAATGCAATTTCTATCTGCTCCTGAGTTAACTAGCACAATAGTAGTTATTCTGAATTCATTTTCTATTACCAGAGTCATTCTGCTGGTAAATCTTTGGTTTAGTATGACAAAGACTTCATTTATTTGAAGGGGATTTTCTTCTGTAATATCCTCTGGGTATTCTCTTTCATGACTTGATTCTGGAATTTCTTTTCCCTTTTGTTTTGTTTTAAAACCAAATTCTTCTAAATCTTCCATAATTAATTCATCTTCTAGGAGATCTTTAGAGTATCCTTCTAAATTTTGAAATTCTAAAATCTCTATTCTGTTCTTAAGAGATTTTATTTCTTGTTTTACTTCAGAAATTTCTCCTCTAAGCTCTGCTATTGTTGGCTCCTTATGAATCTTTTGAGCTTCTTCAACTCTTCTTAGAATTTCATTGAGACTGTAAACAAGAGGTTTAGCAATCTCTTTTATATCTATCTTCTTTCTAGAATTTCTTCTGCCATGATTTTGAGTTTCTTGATTATTTGCTTTCTCAAGGTGTTTTAATAGAATTTCTCGCTTTAATTCTGGATCTTTAATTTATCTTGTTAATTCTAGAATTCTTTCATCTTCATCAGTCAAGACATTTAGTTGAAGAGTGTTTATCTGAAGATTATTAAAGGTATTCTGTAATTGACAGGTATCACATTCACAACTTAATTTACAGTCTTCTGATTCTTCAATGCTATCAGTAAGACCAATTTCATTTAATTCTTCTGATTCTGAGGTTTCTGAAGATCCATTTCCTATTTCTTCTGGTTCACTTTTACTGTTTAGTAAAATTTGTATTAAACTCTTTTTTAATCCTTCTTTTATTTCTAAAGAGTTTATCTTTTGTTTAGTTCTGCATTTATTAGCAAAGTGACCAGGCTTTCCGCACTTCCAACAGACTTTCTGGTCTTTGTTTTTATTGGGCTTCCTTCTTCTAAATTTCTTTGAGGTTTCAGGCCTTTCTTCAAACTTATTATATTTATATCTTCTATTCTTCTTATAGGGCTTATACTTCTTCTTTTGTTTCTTGGGCCTATCCTCCGAATAAGGCCTTTGAATATCATAACCAAACTGGGCACAAAACTGGCCCATTTTTTTTCTTCCTGCGAGCCTTTCTCGCTTGATATGTTTTTGCCATTTCATTTCATGACATAGTCTTAAGCCTACCTCTTTGATTTCTGCCATGAGTTGACCATAAGTAAAATTTTCTAAGTTTAATTGGCCTTGGGTTTTTCCTTTGATGTGGTCCATGACTAATTGGCCAAAATGTTTGGGGAGTCCTTGTATGAATTTTTCTTTCCAGATGGATGACCTACAATCTTCTCTTTCATAAACTCTGGTTAGAAAAGTATCTTTATACCATTCTAAGTCAGTTAAAGTTCTACATCTCAGATTTAGTAATAACTCACTATTTCTACTTTCCTTGCTAGATGTGTCTCATATAAAATGTGAATATATGGTACAAAGGAGAGTGTTTACTACATCTGGTTCAGAGCTCTGAATTAGTTGATTATTCTGTTGATAAGTAAGAATTTTTCTAGCATTTTTAATTTCTTGCCTACCTTGTTCTGTTAGGCATTCATCCCACCAATTCTTTAGTTGTCCTGTGAATCCTACTAGGATCATTTCTGCTATTTCTGGGTCGGAGTTTTCTACTTGTTTTCTGGCGGCTACACTAAACATTATCATATTCTGGATAATATTGATTATTTGATATTCTGAAAGTCCATCTATATTCCATTCCCTTATTGTATCTCCTTTATATTCTGCAAAGTAAGGTCCATAAACATTATCTAATCTTATATCTACCGGGGATGGTCTAGGTTGTGCATAAGGATGTGTTATATTCCAGTTCCAAGTATATGAAGGTTTTCTTCTTTGTGGTCCTCCTCTCCCCCCTTGAAAATTGATGCGATTAAGCTCAGTAGGTTCTGGTTCAGGATGATGGGAATTAAGTAACTCTTGAATTCTAGGTGATTCATTAAGAGTATTAATTTGAAGTCCTTTTTGTTTCTTTTCTGAGGAGTCTTCTTTGAGGGTAAGTTTAGCTATTTGTGTTGCTAACTCTGATATTCTGTCGTTCGGTTTTAATTTAAATTCTGGTTGTTTTTGGGGAAAACTAATAGGTGATTTGCCTGTTCCTGGTAGCAATTCGGTTTTATACATAGAAGATTTTGTAAGACCAAAGTTTCTACGGTCCATCGCATTTTCTATACGATTTATTTGTCTTCCTATGGACTGAAGATAGAGATTAGTATAGTTATTTTGTTCTACTATATTCTGAAGATCTTTAACCTGAACTACCTTTTTTCCTGACTCTCCTTCTGTTTCTATTGTCTTAAAAGGAACAGCAGTAGTTGTAGAATTCTTTCCTAGTATCAAGGGCTCATTAGGTGGATGTGGTGCTGTGACTTCTTTTCCTTCTTTGGTCTGATAAGTAGACCAGGTTTCTTCTAGGACATTTATTGTCAATTTATCATCTAAGACAAGTGTAGGAATAAACCATTCAAAAAACTTTAAGTTTTGTTTATTTCTTATGATCCTTTTATACCACAAATGTTTTATCTCTTTTCTTTCTTCTAGGGTATACGTGTCAAAATACCATTTTCTTTTAATCTCATTTTTCTTGGACCAATAGTCTTCATTTAGACTTTTTGGATCAAACTTAAAAGGTTGTTGTAAAACATTTAATTGAAAGTCTGAAAAACTTGGGTTTGGAGATCCTATTGACACAGACTTTGTTTCTTCTTCCTGGTTATTTCTTTCTATTGTGATTGGATCCATTTTATAAACAGGATGAGAAATTTGTTCTGTGGATCCTCTAACTCCTCCAACCAATCTTTCATATTCGGATTCTGGTGTTTGAGAGGTTGATGCTCTTGAGGATGTTGGTCTATAAGATATTCTTGAATGAGTCTTCTTAGTGTCTAGTTCTGAAAAATCAATATTAGTAATTCTATCTTTACTAAAACGAATTTCAACTTCTCCATTGTCATATTCAATTATCCTTTCTAATTCTTGTGGTTTCACATTTTTAATAGGCTTATTATTTTGAAAAATCCATTTTTCTGGAAGCCTAACATCTTTCCATTTTATGGGCTTGGGAACCACAATGTTTGATTTTTCTGTGTTTGCTTTTAAAAGCAAAGTTTCTCCTCGTGTGTCATATTCTAGAGCCTTTGGTTCTATCTGGGTTGTCATAACCTTATAGTAGATCCTGTAGACCAAAGCTAAATTCTGAGATCCTTCTAACATATCAAATCCTGAAGTCATTATGTTTGCAGTTAGGGTTTTCATAATATGGGGGTCTTTTAGGGACACTGTGAAATTGGGATGACAATTAAAAAATATAGGTCCATCACACAAACTTGATTCTACAATTCCTAAAAGAGAATCAGAAAACTTATTATGTCTTTGATCTCTTAAAGCAATTATTACAGAAGTGTTTAAACCATTTCTTGTTAGTGGTTTTAAAGCAATTTGAACTAATCCTACATGCAAATAATTGTAATTATGTTCTAAATGATCCTTAATCATACGATTTGAAAATAATTCAAACTGATGGTCAAGTTCCATAATAGGCACAGTTTTTTCTACAGTTTTAATAGTATAGGTCATTCTAAAATCAAAACTTCCTTTCTGGTAAACCTCCCATTTATCCATTCTAGGTATGTTCCAGTTTCCTAATTTCTTCTCTATATCCCTAATCATTATCTCTTGAGAGTTTTTGACTTTTCTGTTCCCTAGAGTTTCTTCTTCTTCCTGATTCTTTGAAGAGGATTTAACTAAGCTATTAAAAAAATTTCCATTAGTAAAATCTGATTAATGTTAATTTCTTTTCT
The DNA here is from genome assembly GCA_005392925.1 of Aquilaria sinensis. NCBI lineage: Eukaryota > Viridiplantae > Streptophyta > Magnoliopsida > Malvales > Thymelaeaceae > Aquilaria > Aquilaria sinensis. The sequence continues at coordinate 41,277 of SMDT01002297.1, forward strand.
TCAGCTATCTGTCAACGTTTTACGCAATCTTACTGCCTTATATTCGCTCAACAGGACTTACAGTTGCTACGCGACTTGGGTGATAGTCTGGAAAGAAATCTAACAATAATCTAATATTACTAAGAGGAAAAAATATTTCAGAGTTAAATTTCTTCCTTATTCAAAGAGATAAGACTAAGAATAAACTTTACGGACCAGAATGCCAAAAACTTCAAATTTTAAACCTTAGGGACTAAATTGAAAACTTTTAATTACTTTGAGGTCGTGGCTTACGCGTGCGCCGGGCGCACATAAGAAATAGCCTATTAAGAATACTCCAACACCCAGGGGACCGTTTTCCATCGGCTTAAAATCGTCATAATGCATGTTGATAAGCTATGAAAAATTTTCCAGCCAACAGTTTCAACGATTCGACTGTCAGAATTTTTTTTGACGAGATCTTGTCTGTTTTTGTTCCAATCTACCGAGCAAATATGAATTTTTTTTTTCTTTCAAAATTTAAGATTTTCAATGTTAATTTCCAATGTTTTCATTGGAAATTGAAAATTTTTCCTCAACATTGTTTTGCTAAAACGCAAAATTTTTTTCTTTGAAATTTCCGATTGCAAGCCACTGGAAACTAAAGGACTCTCTCTCCTCTCCCAGCTATATTATTTTTCCATTAGAACCTCATTTTTTTTTTCACTTCCATCTTTCTTCTCATTCTCAAAAAGGAAAATAACCAAGTGATCAAAGAGCTTCCTGAAACATAACCGTAAAATCATGGTTAAAAATTTGGATCCTAACAAGAGAACATGAAGAGAATTTGAAAATCTAACTCAATCTAAACAAAGGATTACAAATAGTTTTTCTTTAGGAAAAAAGTATAATAAATTTCTGGTGCCTTCACCTGCAGTAATCTTTCATATAGTAGTCTTAATCTTAACTCTTTTGATAAAAGTAATCAAGCACTACCCAAGTGTCTGTAGATTTCAGCCTAGTGGCAAAGTCTCGAGCATTCCCAGCTCATGAGCTGAGCTCGACCTCGACAAGTGTAATAAGGCGCAACAACTGTTAATTATGGCTTCAAATCCTCAAAATTTCAAGAAACAGACAATTTTTTCCCAATCATTACTAACTATCCTCTAATACCATTTGTACTTGTACATACTTTTGACTATAAGAAAGAAAAAAAAAAAAAAAAGTACTCCCCAAGTGATCATATGACACAATACCTCTACTTATCCATGCTTATGCATGAGAATAGAAAATTGCTGAATTGTTGCATCCAGTGGCATAGCTAGCAGGGTGCGGGGGAGATGCAATGGCACCCCCATCAGTTTTGAAAAAAATAAATTATAGGTTATATCAATAAAAATATATTTACAAAAAAACTACTAATATTATCAAATTATTTTATTTTGATTTTCAACATTTATATAGGATATTTTTTTGTTCCCAACAATGTTGGAGTAATTTATTTGTGACATCATAAGTAAAGGTAAAACTCCAGAAAATCTCATAATTTCTAAAACTTGTTCTAATTTTCCACTCAACTTTTATGTAGAACAAAATATTATCAAACAAATTTTTTGAAACATAAAAAAGGCTCTAAAATAACAGACTAATTTTACTGATCAAAATTTAAATTTATTTCTTAATTAATAGAAAAACTTATAAGATAAATCTTTTGCACTGTATTGTATTTTTTCACTTACATTTTTAAAGAACTTCCCTGCTATAATTTATTATCATGTTGTTATGACATTAGTATACTATTACACTACTAAAAAAATATGATTTTCCAACTGCCATTTCCAACTGCCAGCCGTTGGAAATGGACTGTTTCCAACGGCTGGCAGTTGGAAAATGGTTGGAAAACCATCGTTGGAAGTTTTTTCCAACGCCCAGTGAGGGCTGTTGGAATTTCCAACTGTCAGCCGTTGGAAAAAAAGCAGTTGGAGAATTTCCAACGGCTTTATTAATTTTCCAACTGCCTGAGCAGTTGGAAAAATTTCCAACAGCCTTGGCAGTTGGAAA